>OY757187.1:14621394-14731394 GCA_963583895.1 Melanophora roralis
CACAGCATATCGCTGCTTTACAAATTCTGTTTATGTACTATCAAACAAAAATTCAAATGAATATTCAAACTTTTTACAATGTGCATATTTTACATGTACTTATTTAAAGGATATTTTTCCTGCAGCCCAGCATTACCTTTATTATCGCTTTGAAAAAACGCATATGTATTAATGAACATGTTTTTTTTATATATAAAATTTTTAATTAAAACATTATCGCGTGCGACTTTGTTTTTTTGTAAATTTTTCTATTTACTTAAATAATTTTACAAACTTTTTTAACTATTCATTCTCTAAATAAAATAATTTTATAAACCGATATGGATAATATATACGGCTTTCTAAAGTCCACCTTGCTTGGTTGCACGTTTTCGTTTTACTTTATAAAAATAAAAAATATAACATTGGCAACCGACCCGCCACCACCTTGTAACAGTACCTGTTTCGGTTTAAAACAGTTGTACACAAAGTTGTTGTTGTCTTTTTTTAACAAAATATTTTAGGAAAACATTATTGTTTTGTTAATGTGGCTTGTTGTTGACGGTTGATGATGTTCGTAGACTGGTTGGTTGATTTTTCTTTTTTGGTTCTTATTTAAAGCCTTTATGGTGTGATTGGTTTCACGTCTTCAGCTTTTTTTTCTCTGTTTGTGCATCCAATTTGCAATTTAAACTTTTTTGTTTAATTCATTTTCATTGTTACTACAGAATTTGTTCAACCTGTTTGTATTTGGGCGGCAAGTTTATATGCTTTACAAGAAACCAAAAAAGACAAAAACCTTTTCTTTAGTTGGTGATGATTTTTATAACTATAATTTTATTTTAACTCTCCTGTAGGCTATTTGCTATTGAACTCATATGTTTAAAAAACGAGGGTATTACTTTTGTGCACTCTTGTATTGTACTTTTAATTTGTCATAATAACATATATGCGATCTAAAAGAGGCCTTGATTTAATTAATTTTTTTCAATGCGTTTTTATTAGTTAGATATATAAAATATAATTATAAACGAAGAACTAATTGGAAATTTTTAAATCAGTTTTTGAAGTTTTTGAAGAAAATAAAAAAAGAAACCCCATTAAAATTAGAACATTTAAAGCCCCAATTAATATAAAGATTTTAAACTTGTTTAAAAATTTTGTAAAATTTCTTAATATTTTTTAAAGGAGCTAAATAATTTATTTTATATATAATAACTTTTATCGAAAATTTATATTATATAAAAAAAATATATATCATTAATTTTTCAATAAAAAAATATAAAAATTATAAAAAAGGTTGGGCAACAAAAAGTTTCTATTGTTAAAAACTAATATAAAAACTAAAAAATGTTGGTTCATTCTTAAAATTTGTTTAGTATTTTTAAAATCAAAAACGCATTTGTACAAAAAATTTGCCTCTTATAAACATTTGTATAAAAATCAAATTTTTAACTTTTCTTTCTATATTATCTAATAAATTGCACGAAATTGCTTAGAAAAAAACTTTAAAAAATTTTTGATAATTTTGTATAAATTGAAGGTTTAAAAATGTTAAAAAATATACTGAAATGTCTTTTAAACAAACTTTAGTTTCCTTAGAACAATATTCACTCTTCCTTGCTCAAATAGGAATTAAGTAATATTATTATTAAAAGCAAACATTTAAAAACTTTCAACTTAACAAATACGTAGAAAAGTATTTAGTCAGATTGGCTAAGGCATAGTTTAAGATAAATTAAAAAACTTGAATTAGAAAAAATCGTATAAGGTAGATAATGAGATTTTGTTCAACTATTTTTTGACGAAAAAGTCAAAGCAACACACTACTAACACCGTTATGTATTTTTTGTCGCCTCTGTTTTATCATCTTATCATTATTATTTATTTTATAGTTGTCTTCCTATAATATTTTATTATTGATTAAATGTTGTATGATTTTGTTTACCCTACAAACCTGCAAGTGGTAATGTTGTTATATTAGTTGGTGATAAGAATTCCTGTTTCCAATTTTACTTAAGAACGAAGATCCGCACACGAGTGTGCGTGCTCTCTAAGCATTGAAGAGAGTAAGTGTTAAAAATTAGGTTTTGTAGTCTCTTGTGCCAGACGACCAGTATGACCACTTAAAATTTTCAAAATGTTTAGCCAAAAATTTTTGAAATTACATTCAATGCTTGGTTTAACTTATATCTGCGAGTCTTCATTTTCATTTTAAAAAATAATTTTAAGCAAAATTAGAAATAAGCTAAGTAATAAATATGTTAAAGATCTTATCCGCATAAAATATTGTCAATATAATAAATATCTATGAGATTATGCAAAACTAAGTAGATTGGCAAAATTACTTCATATATATATTAAATTTTAACTGGATAAATTTTTAATAATTCATTCCAAAACTTTTTCAATGCAATTCTATCATATTTGAAACTTTCAACTATTGTCACCCTAGTGCCATAAAAGACAAATAATTACGCTCAAAAACAAACAACCAACACAATCAAATTATAAAAATGTATGCGTGTTCCGATCACTGGCTTAAAGCATTCGTTCAAAGTGCACAGAGATTAACTTTATAATTAATTTCTATCACGAAAATATACACACCATCCTTTTGCTCGAATTTTTGTTATAAATCTTGTTTATATTTGCTTCTTATTATACCCTTCACGTAGTGATTAGGGTATATATCAGTTTGTCATTCCGTTTGTAATTTCTTTATTATCCATTTGCGACCCCATAAAGTATATATATTCTGGATCCTTATAGATTGGGAAGTTGATATAGCCATGTCCATCTGTCCGTCTGTCCGTCTGTCCGTCTGTTGAAATCAAGTTTCCGGAGTAAAATAAAAAGATACAGACCAGTTTGATTAAATATTTTATGCGCTATATATCGAAAACTATAACAGATATCGAAATCAAATGTTGTACAAAAAGTAATTGTACAACAAGGCCTACGCGCTTTAGAAAAAATTTTTTGAGTGGGGGCAGAAAAATTGGTATCTCCCATACAAATTACAATTTTTATTAAATTTTCGATACGCTATATCTCGGAAACTATAACAGATATCAAAACCAAGTGCTCTTCAGAAATTAATTGGACATCAAGGGCTACGCTCTAAAGAAAACAATTTTTGGATGGGGGGTGGAGAAGGGGTAGCTCCCATACAATTCAACAATTTTTATAAAATTTTCGAAACGCTACTTCTGGAAAACTATTACATCTACCAACTTCGAATATTCTACAAAAATCAAATAATTCATACATTTTGGAAAACAAGTTGGAGAGGAGCAGGGGGACTAGAACATCCCATAACATTTAACAAGTTTTATTAACCTTTTATATGAATAATGTCGAAAACTTTTAAAACTGTTGACCTCAAACCTTCTTCATCTATTTCTATAGATATATTTGTATAGTTTTCTATGGACTTTAAAACTCGCACAAGGTTTTTTATTATATTATTTGCAGTACAAAATTACTCGGCTGGGTATATTTAAAAACCAATGTGAAGGGTATATAAGATTCGGCACAGCCGAATATAGCGCTCTTACTTGTTTTTCATTGAACTTAAACTTCATTCTAACTTACAATATAAAATATTTCGTTTACCTTTCTGGATAACATTCAAGTAAAACAAGCGATATTTACAGCCATATCTGCACCTTACACCGGGCGTGAAGATATTTATTCCGCACAGATAGGTGAGGGCAGTGGCAGCTTACCAGTTGAGGGAACAGCCGTATACCCCGATGGATCTAAGACGGGAACTAGAAGTGGAGCAGGTATCTTCAGTGAATCACTTAAAATAGTGGAGCCATTAGTACTGGACAATTTCTGAAGTGTATTCCAAGTAAAGATATTTTCAATAACACCAGCCTCGCGCTGGAATAGCGGTCTTTGGAGAGAACTGATTGCCATTTATGTGGATAGCCAAGCTGTTAGGACAATGGGTTCAAGAATGGTGAGGTCAAAGGCGGCCAAAGACTGCAGATCAGGGCTCCAGGGACTAGAGGGTATTACACTCTGCTGGGCTCTAGGGCACCCTGGGGTTGAATACTGCCGCTTTTATAAGAACACACACGAGGTCCGCTTGTATCGGTAAAAAGACTTTTGTTTTTCAAACAAAGTTTCCTTAAACATTAGGGGAAAATATTAATTTCTTCTAAACAAAAAAAAATACGAAACTAGAGGCAGAAAAATAAGAAAAAAAATCGTTTTTATATTTTCCTATTTGTTATCGTAGAGTATTTTATGATTTGACTTTGCCCACAAAAATTTTTTATTTCCTTTTTTATTTGCTTTTGAGAGAAAACAAGTCTATCTTTATTGTTATTTGATTGAATATTTTTCATTGACAAATTCGTTTTTCATATTTTTGCGCTAACAACTATCAACAAGTTTAGTTTAGATTTAAAAAACAACCTCATATTTGGTTGCATGTTTTTTATATTTCCGTTAACACTTTTTAAGTCATTCGGTTAAGGTTATTACTTCTAAATTAGATTTTTTTCCTTTAATACAATATCTCTGACATCTTATCAAGATTCTGAAAAGAAATCCTGCTTCGGATTTTTATTAAAACCCTTTGGATACCACTTACTTAATATACATGACAATAAAAAAAACTAAAAAAAATAATAATAATTAATTTGTAACCGGTCATTGCTCACACCTCTTTTTAAACAAATTTTATTGGTGATTCACAACAAAGCTTAAAACTGTATGGTTAATTCACTAAGTATGCTATTATATCGTGTTTTCATTTTTTGTGAAAATTTTATTTGGTAAAAAAAAGTAGTTATAGTTTGCCATAACGTGTTTTCAGAAATATATGACAACATGCTAAGGTATTATAACATACCTTGTGAACAACAAAAATGTATTTGAAAATCACAATAGAATATAACAAAATATTAAACTAAACAAAAACCGAAAAAAATTATAATAAAGCATAGAAGCTTAAACAACAGATAAATTAATCAATAGTCAGGTTAAAAACGTGTATTTTTTTGTCAAAATATTTTGACACACACTTTTTTAGCAAAACTGTTCAATTAAGTTGATTTTAGAATTTAAAGTGTTACCAGAAGCTAACAATTTTTTGTTATATAGACACCTTATATGTATGAGGTATTGGTATAACACATTTGTGCAGATGCTTGTAATGCCCATTAGTAATAAACAGGGCAATCAAAAATATGCAAAATTAAATTATTCTCTGTGAGTCTCATTAACCTGTAATGTTGCTTTTAATCCGCTGCAGTACTTTTGCAAATTTTTTTTAAGAATATTTTTACATATTTTTCATATAATTGCATATTTTGGCATATATTACCTTTAACAGCATATTTTTTGTAAAACCCGTTTGTAAAACATTTTATAATTTTTTCATATTTAATTCTAAAGAACAACAACAACAAGCAATGACATGACTTTGAAGAAACACGACCTCGAACAGAAAAATGTTAATAGCAAAAAATGGAGCAACAAAACCGCAAATTTTCTTTTTCGTAATATCAACTAGAGGCCAGCCCAAGACGACACTAAATCAGGCAACATCTCGAATTTTCAATTCATTTTATATACCTTACGTGTGCACACACAAAAATAAGTACTGCGTTGTATTGTTCGCCATCTCTTTTGTTTACTTAACTTAACTTAAATGAAAAATATATTCACAGTTAAGCACATTTAAGCAAACAACAACAGCACATCAATTCATCATGATCGCACACTTCCATTTCAATTCATCTCGAAACTTTACTGTTGGCGGGATGTTCCTGGTGTGATAGTTATAAAAACGGGGGTTGATTTTGAATGTACATATGTAGGTAATGCAATGTAATTATGCTTGAATTTTATATTGATTTGCCTGCTTGTGTACATGTTTGTTTATGTATGTACCCATTCAACATTGTGTGTGTTTTTTCTGTGGCGTTTATTTTTTGTGCATACATACACAACTACATTACTCTTAAGTCTTTTTTGTTGTTGCCACACATAATCACAGTAATTTTTTTTATCGACCACAGCTCATGACGGTACATAAGTTGCGTCAACAACAGTGCCTGACACCACTCTTTATTCTTAGCTACTCTACACTGCAGCACAAAAACTGTGTCAGCTACTCTACATTACAGCACTTAAACCGTTTAACCGCACAATAACACAAGAATTAGAAAATTATGCGGTTCTTGAATTAGCTTGAATAGGAGTTGATGCAGGTCTCTAATATCAACCTAAGATTTTATTGTTTTTAGAAAATATAAGATTCAAAACCCAACCTTAACTAACTTAGAAGTTATGGTTCACGAAAAATCAAAAATAGGCCAATTTTTTACCTTTTTTAAAAAAATCGTCAACAATATTTCCACACATATTTTCAAAAACACTATATCATTTTTGTACACCTTAATACCTAAAGTTGAAGGTTTAGTTCTTAAAATAACACTTTGTTAACGTTAAATTTGGAAATTACGGACTCGTTTAATGCAAAATTTTACTTTTTTTCGCTTTTTAAAAAAATTGCAAAAAATTTTGTACTTTGACACGTCAGCTGACAAGTTAGCTGCTTGAAGGTTTACATAGGGATGTTGAATTCCATCTTGTTTTATTTGATACCAAATATTAATACAAAAACTTAATTTTAAAAATTCAATTAAGCGTCACTTTCGAAGCATTTCAACCAAACGTGCAACATCTCGTAAAAAACAGCCAATTTTTTATTATGGACCCAATTTAAGTCGAACTAAGTTTCATAAATTGCAATTAAGCAATGTTATTGAAATTTGTTACCCCTTGCGCAGGTCTGTAAAATAAGCCAAACAAATTTTGTAGAGATAGGTGCATTGTTAAACATACCCCCCTTAGTAGGCGTTTATCCGGAAATATATCTAAAGAGAAACTAACGTTTCCCTTATCACTATATCAAGGATCTAATAACAAAGAAAAAATTTTTAAACCAAAAAATCTAACTTGGCAACACTGTTTCCATCAACTAACATTAGTCTTATATGTTAGTTGCCTGTTAACTTATTTTCATTAAGAATAGGTTAAGCAATCACTCTGGCAAGTTGATGAATCGACAAAAAAAAAGGAAGAGAGTGTTTCGTTTTTGCATAAATTAAGCTTTAACGCGCGTTTTTATTTTTATACACACTTTTTATTTAAAGTTAATTTTAACTGCTTTTGTGTTTTATTGGTAAATAATTAATTCAAGATAATCGTAAAATATTAATAAAAAAACTAGCGTAAGATATTATTACTATAATTTTTTATTAATAAATTAAAGCCCAGTAAACATTTATATAGAATAATATTTTTCCATAAAATTTTAAAAAAATAATATTACTTTGGATATTTTAATAACCTCCTAACGTTTATTAGACGAGGGCCCAGTTTTGTTTATAGGATAAAAATCAGTTAAACAATGAACAGAATCAATAATTTTTTTGTAGGTTTAAAGAAAAATTAATTTGAAAAATTTCCCACTATTTTGAATTAAAAAGTTTATGTTATTGGAGAAATATTTATTTTGGTTGACATAAAAATCTTATAATATTATTATTATTGTAATAATGAATAAAAAAAACTGTAAAAATTTATCCAGAATTTTTTTGTGTAGACTTTGCTTCTTGTCTTTTCATCTGTGACAACGGTATATACCAACCTTTACCTGACATATACAATTGCTAAACCAATAATATAGTATCCTTTAGATTAAAAAAAATTTTATATATTTTTCCCAATAAAATATATAAAAATTTTTTTAACCGTTGATAGTGGGGTTATATCTTTCGTAACAAGGCATATTATTTTATCTGCTTATTAATTAAATAGTAAATAAAGAAAGAAATGATTTGTATTAGAAGACCTAATAAAAAGAATTTTAATGTTAAGAAAAACTATCAATTTTGTTTTAATATTGTTTCCCTTCTTCAAAGCATATACGTGCCCCATTCATTTCTTTTTTGTTTGTTAATTAAAATGACAAAATTAATAGTAATTGATTAGGTATATTTAAAATGATTTTAGAAGCAAGAAATGTATAATAAGAACTTTTTTAGTTTTTAAATATATATTAAAATATCAGCGTAAATTAAAAAACGCGGTGTTATTTTTTTTTTTTTTTTTGCTCATTTTGAAAAATGCTTTTTATACTCCAACTTCTGTTAAACAGAAAAACATGGGAAATTCTACACTTAAACAAAGTTTTGTAGTGTTCAATACAAAACTATAAAACTTTGGGTACAACAAGTAAACAAAACATGTTTTTCTTAAAATATTCATATTTTTTAAATAGTTAAATTAAAAAAACTAGAAATCATGAAATAAATATTGGTGATTAATAAGGTGACGTAAAAAGGGCACAGTTTTGCCAATAGTTAAAAATATGATTAATTTCGTACTTCCAAGCCACGCGCTTCGTGGTAAAAAATCTTACACGTTCCTCATAAAAACCATTAAGTATTATTAAGCAATAAAAAGAATATAATAATTTCATCTATACCACAAATTATGGAATATTAATTAATTATTCTTAATTAAACTATAGTTTAAATGTAAGATTTTGGTCATTAAGGGTTTTAACATACAGGGTGGATGATGAAAGCTGCTACCAAAAAAAAAAGATTTTGATAAGATGTCGCACATGTTTCATCCAATTTGAATTCGATTATTTTCAAAACTTAATGAATTATTTTTATACATCTTATTCTATCTGGAAAAATATTATATACCAAAAAAATATCTTGCTCAGTTCCTTTAAAAAGTAGAAAATTAAAAAAGAAACGTTTTTATAAAAAAAAATTCTTAAAAAACCTTACACACATAACCACTGACGAATCTTCATGTGTATTAGAGAAGCAGCTTTTTGACAAAATTTTCAATATCAAGAACGGCACATTTCCTTCATTTGATTTGTATAAGATTTAATATTTTAAAACTGTACCAGTTTAAAAGTCAAAGGATTATTTTTGGTATTTTTCCCCACAAAATATTTTCCTAAAAAGTGGGATTCTGTTTAGTTTTAATCTAAGAGTTAAAATACTTATTATGTTAATTTTCCTGCAGCAGTTCAATTTAGAAATGTGTTCAGAAATAATAAACTTTTGCTATACCATAGGCCAGAAAGTACACAATATTTAGAGCTTTATTCCATTTTGTGCCACAAAACGATGGTTTAGGAATGTTTCCAATACCTCTTTTTAAAGCCCAGCCTTTTTGTTATGATTAAAAAAATTAATTAAATTTTATTCAATTAATATATAATGTCTGTAAATAAGTTAAATATTCAACTTAACAATGAATGAATATTTATTATGCCATAAATATAGTCTAATTGCTTTTAAAAACTACTTCTATTAATAGTGAACTCTTTTATAAACTTTCTTCATTCATAAAAATTCGTATTGTTGCAAAATAGACAATAATATTATTCTTACTTAAAAAAAACAAAAAAACCAATTATTAAAAAAGCACTTGACAAATATAAAAAGCACAAACAAATATAAATTTGTACTATCACTTGACTTTTTTCATTTAAATCTCTAAAATATATGGTTTCTGGAATAAAATCTTCTTCTACTTATTATCCAATATTATTGTAATTTATTTATACATATTTTTACTAAACACATACAGACAAAAATAAAAAGTGAGGGAACAGCTTCCTTAAACTTAAATAAATAAATTACTAATGGAAAAAAACATATTTTTTAGATAACAAGGTCAATTGAAATTATTCCCAAAGGTGCTCAATTCATACTATGAATAAATCAATGTTCGTTTCTTAAGTCTTTTGTTTTTTTAATGTTTTTGTTTGGTTGAATATAAAAATTATTTAATTTTGTAAGCTACAGTTTGTTTTTTAACTTGGGTAATTGATTTTATTTTATTTATTTATTAATATGTTACTTGATTTGTAAGAAATTCCAAAACAAGTGCTTTTAAGAAATATTAATAAAACGTCAAGTTGATTAGCAAAATTTGTTAAAACTGTTATTTTATTTAATATATTTTTTCTAACGAATAATACAATAATAAAAACGCTAGCTGTACTGCAAAGCATTGTGTGATTTAAAAAAAAATATTGAAATATTGATACATTTATAAAATTAAACTGTAGTCACATTAAATTTCTCTTTAATTTAATAAAATTTGTTTTGTTTGTTTAACAAAAGAATCACAACAGTAATAAAATTGAACAAAAATAAAAACGAAATATTTGAAGAGGATGTGAGCTATAAATAGTTAATATATTTCAATTTAAAAAGAAGTCATTAAAATATTTTTTACTTTTTTCCAACATTCAAAAGAAAATATAAAAATGTAGTAGATCAAGTGTAAGTAAAATAAAAACAATAATCGCTCGTATGCTCTTTCATTTACAACTCACTTTGGACTTTCCAATTAATAAATAATCAAAAATATTAGAATATTTATAGTATATTTTGTTATATATCGTTTTGTCATTTATTATTACTTGATTTATATTACTTTCGCTAAAAGATTGTGCTTTATTTGTTTTTGGCAATAAAAATTAGTTGCAAGTTTATTATTATTTATTTGTCGGCTTTTGTTTTGAATTTTTTGAGAAATACTAACATTTAGTGATGTTAAAAAACTCATGACCATAAACTTACTTCTGTTATTGAAAGTAAATCAAACAAATTACAAAATAACAAAAACACAGTTGGGGTAGAAAAAGGTTGATTCTACTATTAAACGATCTTAAAACCCTATACTGAGTTCAGTGAGATTTATGAACAGTTTTTTTTAAAGGATTCAAAATTTCGAAAAATTATTAGATCCTTCTAAAATGGCTTTTGTTAAAAAGCTGGTTAAGACCTTGTTATTATGCATACCTATTTTTGGCAATATTTTAACTCAGATCCACAAAAACAAATTTTTACACTTTAGGAAAAAAATTTTTTTATTTTTAAATAAGGGCAAAACTATTTTTTTGCAATAACTGGTAGGTAATTTAAAATTTTTAGAACAATGTTCAGAAAAATTGCAGCACTATAACAACAACAACAATTTTTATTCACTAATCAATACAATTTGAACTTGTCCAATAACTCTAAATGGCTTAACGACTACACGGCTGTGTAGTTCTTAAGCAGGCCCTTTTTACTCAGATTGTACTTAACTAAATAACAAGTAAGAACTTTTGGTAAAATTTATTAACTAAAAAGTTAAACTTAGATGCTAATATCTAAGTGAAATAAATCCTTATACTTAGTTTGGTGTAATTGATGGCTTTATTTTATGGGCCACAAAATTTTCAAAGAAATCGCGTTTTGTTAAATGATAAAAATATTTAATTAGGTTTTGATTATAATTACATATATATTTTTAGCAATTTTTTAACCCTGGATTAAATATTTATATATATTAAAAAAAAATTATTGGAATTTTTTCATTTTTTAACTTTTTTTTCCAAAATTACTTTAATTGAATTTAAAATTGAAATGAAATGGATCTAATGTGCAATATAGCTGCAAATAGTAATGTTCTATAAACAAGTCTAAATCAACTTTAAATAAAAACTGATTACGCCGTTATTGAAAATGTTTAGATCCTTAAAAATGAATCACGCCAAACCGAGTATAGGCCCTGCGGGAAATGGGTGCCAATTGGTCGGCTTTCTTGTCCTGTTACAGTTACACATCATGAATTGGACAAAAGTTATTGGTCGTGATCGGTTAAAAAGGATCAAATAAAGTAACTGGTTAAAAGGTGTTAAAGAGTTTATGGGAAAAATAGAAATACTGGTCCCTACACATAAACATACATATGTTTATATATACACACACACATGCGAAAATAAAAACAATGTAGATTTAGCAGGATCTTAAACAATTAATGCAAAATTTGCTTATACAGGATTGGCCTGTAACCCGTTCTTAGGTGTTAGCTTTAAACCAATTGCCCCTCCAATGACAACGCAATGTAAAAGTGACAGGTTTTCTTCGTATAAAGTGCAAGAACGAGAACCAGTCCCTACCCTAAGGAACCGTTCACATCAATAGCCTTGGACCAGTCCACTTCTCCGTAGGAGGGTTTTACGCCTCTTTGATTGTAAAATCGAGCCTAGGCTTAAAATCTCCTTTTTGAATTTTTCAAAAAGCCTAAAAAATATTGTAATAAATTTTGGATAAATATTTATTAAGAATGATAATGAAATTGTGTAGCTGCTTTTGAAAATGCATTCTACTCGGCTAGAATCTGGAGAAAGAACCAAAGAACCTGCTTTTTTCAAAACAAAGTTTCTTTCATCATTAACGGAAAAATATTAATTTCTTCTTTTAAGAAAAATTATATAATGAACTTAAGCAAAAATAAAAAGCAAAAATAGAAAATAGATTTTAATAATAGTAAGTTTGGTGGACTAGAAAGTTTTTAGTTAAGAATTGCTCATAACAATATGCTGCATAAAAACTATAAAAAATGAATCATAAAGATCATCTTTGCGGATTCAAGGAATTGTTACTTCTCTTATGTATGTGTATATTATTGACATTAACAAATTGATATTTTCGTATTTATTTGCCATTATTAACAAGTTTTGGGCTTACAACTTCTCTGTTCAACAGACGGAATAACATATAATTAATAAAAATATAAGTTGCCAATTTTAATTGATTTATGCGTGCCTACTATGAAGATCTACAATTTACTTAACATCGTTTAACATATCAAGTGCAACGTAATAAATTTAATAATGAATTAAAATGAATAAAAACTCTTACCGTTATTTCCTTGCTTTTTTGAAATGAGTTTGATTGAGGTGTCTAAAAATGACGAACAGTAAAATATGTATCTTCAATAATAAACAACTTTTTAAGTTACAGCTTCTTATGTACCGGAAATAATTTTAGTCGATGATCAATTAATTTTTGTAATATTATGCATTTGAAAGTTAAAGATTTAAAAAAAAAATTATTGTTGTTTAAGCTTGATGTTTCTAATTTGTCATTTCAACAAAAAAAAGTTGCTTTGTATAATTTTTAATAGCAGGTTTTCAAAATTTTCTAAATTAATATGTTAAAGGGAAAATTAAGCTTCCTATCAAGGATTGGTTAGGTAAGTTTCAGAGGAAGCTCCACAAAAGTAATAATAAAATTTATTAAAGTAAATCATGAAGTTTTAAAAGTAATTAAATTTAAATTACCTCCATTCTTGGTGACAAATCTCCAACATCTTATAAAAAAAGTTATAGCTTTTTGGTAGAAGCTTTTATCAGTCACCCTGTGTTTAAGTAAAAATAATTTGAGCTAAATAAGAAAACGATACGCCATATATATAAATATATATATATATTTATATATGAGTAAATGAATTTAACTAACCCATTTTTGTGGGTAATAATACTCTCTTTACTTATAACCCCGAAATCTTTCTCTATTATGTACCACCAGATGTAAAAACTGTGTGCAAGGAGTGATCTTTGGAAGTGGAACTCCATATATGTAAGTTACATGCTAAATTATAGATTGATCATTGAGAAAATTATAATGATATCTGTTAGCAATTCTGTACCCTGAGCATTCCTTAAAATCGATATTTTTTTTTAGCGATAATTAAGCCCTGGCGATAACATACATTGTTGCCCCCAACATAAAAAAAAATACCAGAATCTTGTTTGAAAAAAAACCTTGTATTTAACTGCAAGCTTTTATATTATATCTTACCCGGACGGTAAAACATGACTTTGGAAATTGGATTTCAAGGAAAAATAAGGCATAGACGTAGCCAAATCGACTTTTATATCTAAAGGAATTGAGATTTTATATACTTTGTGGGACCGAAAACAAATATGGTAGAAATTTCAATTGAAACTGCAAACTACTATTTTTACTCAATAATATATCCCATTGTAAAGAATTTACTTTCTTGGTGAGAGGGTATAGTTTTTTGGATATAAAAAAAGTTGTGAAGAAGTTTTTGCAAGTTTTTATTACAAATAAATATTATTAAATAAAAATAAAAAAAATTATGGATATTTTATAAAACGAAGAAGAACTACTTCAGATGTTCAAAAGAGATTAAATGGCAACCCTGAATTTCTAAGTAAATAACTTTACGAAAAACCCCACATTCAGCCACCCTCAGCTTTTGCAAATGATGCAAACCAAAATCAATAAATTACAAAAACCTGTAGCCTGAATAATTTAGCATTTGAAAAAAACAAGATAAAAATAATAAAAATGAAAAAAAGAAACAAATCTAATATAATAAGATACTTAGTTGTTGTCGTTTTGAAAATTAAACAAGAGTGCGAAGTAAATTAATTTGCATGCAAATACATACATTCATTAATCTAGGCAACTTAAGAACAACAATTGAATTTTAAATGAGTTTTGTGCATTTTTTCAAAAAGTTATAAATACATTAGGGAGGGTCAATTTTTTTTTCTCAAAATAATCGCTTAGTAAAAACGTACGCAAAACCCATAGAAAAATTTCCTAAGAAACCTGTGATCTGTAATTAAATATTGTCCTGCAGAAATCGGCTTAAAGATTTTTTGCTTATTTAGTCAATAAACTGTATAGCTCTATTTAAAAAAACTCTTAGAGTGGAGATTCGAAAAAAATTTTATAAAAAACAATAAAGAAAAGAAAATACCACAATTCCTAAAAAACGAAAATCAGAAAATTGGTATCTTTTTAGAATTTTTGCCATAACGCCCACTATAGGGGTAGAACTTTCAAAATAATTTACCAATTTTAAAGGTACACATTTTTTAAACGATTTAAAATTTTGAAAGCAAGTTACTTGGTCTTTTCAAATACTTCTTTACCTAAAAAAAATATATATATTAATATTTGGAGATTTTCCAGTAATATTTCTACTTTTTATTTTTCATATCCTTCACATAAGTAATAATAGTATATATAAGTTTGTCTTTCCGTTTGTAATTTCTTCGATATTCATCTGCGACCCTACAAAAGATATATTTTTTTGGCCCTTATAGATTGGGAAGTCAATTTAGCGATGTTCGTCTGTCCGTCTGTCCGTGTCGCATGGACCTGTAAGTAATATCAAACTATCAGAAATCAAGACTACCTTTTGTATATTTCTTTACAATTTTTACATAAAAACTATCAAAACTATCCCGGAGTGGCCGCCAAATGGACACAAAGTATGGCCAAGTCTTATTATTTGTTTTCACGTTTCTGGAACATTTTTTGAAACATTCTTACAACCTATCACCTTAAATATTCTAAAAATGATTTTTTGAAGTCTAAAAAATTTAGCTCGAAGTATGTATATTAGAAAGTTTTTACTTTTTTGTAGGGCGAGTAGTTAACAGGCTTTACGCAGAAGAAATTGCAAAATAAAAGTTTGCTGAACCAATTTTTGTTTATCTACAAATTTTCTTAAAAATTTTGTTTTTGCTTAAGAAATATAACAATAAGTTTGTCGTTATTTATTTCTGTTTAAATGAATGCCACAGAGAAGATGTATTTGATCGTTTAAAATTTGATATTGGTAGCTTTTAAAATGAGTATTAATAATGCGCAGAAGCAAGTTAATAAATGTAGCTTAATCGACTTCAACATCCTGACCGTATACATGCACGTAAGTGCATATATTTATATTAATTAAGTTGCCAAATAAAGACATTGCAAACAAAATGTCAAACTTATATTTACCAGTAATAATTAAAAATAATAATTAAGAAATAAATAATAAACAAGATTATGAATAAAATATACTTCTGTAAATGTTTATACAAATAACACTCTTTATTCGTGATTTAAAATTTTTTATTTAAAATTTGTTATTTAAAAAAAAAACTGGCTTAAAAGTAAAAAAACTTTGCTTATAATTGTCATAACATTCTGTCTTCTAATTTAAATTTTAATTAAAAACAAACGTCAAAAAACAAACGCCAACTCATATTGAAAACAATTTATAACATTAGGTGACTCGATGTCTATGTTTAACCAGAAAACTACTTTTATGAATTTGGTTATAAAATAAATAAATTTTTAACATATTTTTAAGTTGGTGTTGATGTTAATTTTTTTAAAAAGACAGAAAACTGATATTATTGCTAGAAATTTTAAATATTTTATTTTTAGAAAAAAAAAACTATTAAAAGCGTTTTGGGATTTTTTGTTATTTGACCGTTATGAGTTGTTAAAACAGAGCGGTAGCCGAGTTCGGATAAAGTTGTATAACACGGCAAGCCTAAGTAGAACCTATATTATTTAAACTAGTTATAAGCCAAGGCACATTCAACCAGGTAATATTAAGAACCCAGCTTATTAAAATCAATTTGACATTTATACGAAATAAAAATTAATTTTATATGGAATTTTTAATTTTTCTAACATTCTACCGTTCAAACACAAAATGGAAATGCACAGGGCGAATTTTTTGAATTAGCCTTGAGTTTACCTTGTTGAATGTGTCTTGTTATAAACAGAAATAAATTCTTTGTCACACAATTATTGTAAAAAAACCAAACTTTCGAGCGTGTTTTTATAATGGTTAATTATTTTTTTAAAACATTTTCATTAGTCTTAATTTTTTTTATTTTTGGTGCTTAATTCTTTAACTGAACTACGGTATATTTATTTATCTATTAGAACAGTATAACAAATAATTTATTAATGGTGAACCCGTACTTGTTTTGATATTAACTTAATATATAAAAAATTAAGAAAGTTTTTTTGTTCATATACATACATGCACAAAAAACAAAGACCACAACTTATAGCTTCAGACTACCGTGGCTGGGGAACTGTGAGATGTCCTTTTCAAATAATACACAATACCTGGGTATTGTCCCCGACTCAAAAGTATCATAAAAACTGAACACCCAAAACTGGGTTCATAAAGCAACGGCAGCATAGTCTACATTTTGCAGGATGGTCGGCTTAAATAGGAACTTAGTTCTGGCATAGTCAACTTGTGCACGGCTATAATATGTCCAATTATTAAATACTCTGGTATGGTGGAATGCAATAGGAAGAAAATATTTGTTGGATTATTGGGAAAATATCGAAAGATTAGCTCGCATTGAAATTGCAGGCTCACAGCGTACTTGTGTGGGATCTGGCATCTATTGGGAGGATTTTCCTACGTTGCCTGCCTGACGAATGCAATGTATTTAAGGTCAAAATATTTGCCCATTAAGAGTATGAAGGCAACTGCATGACTACTATGTCGCTTCTCGCCAGCTAGTGTAAGAAAGAATTGTCTAGGCTAAGTTTTCTGCCTTAAAATATTCTAGTCTTCGTTCAAGGGCATAAAAGTCACTTTGACAATGAACGGACAAAAGAGCTGGCTTAACTGCTTTACCTGTCTCTTAGCAGGATTGGCTACAATGCCGCGAGTGGCTGAAAGAAGATGGCGAAAGCTGAAAAGTTTTTATTTTGATGTGACCCTGTTTTAGGGGCACGCAGGACACAAATCACCATGTCATAGCGTAAGTATAGATTCTAAGTGATAAGACATGTCTTGTGCATGGAAGGCTACCATGTACATTTTTTAAATGAAAGGTACTACAAAACGCAATTGCAACGGGTTTACTTTAAGAATTAAAAACCATTTCTTTGGGGGTGATCGTAAATGCATTACTACACTGCATAACGAGCGCAAACTTTTACAAAAACTTTTTGTTAAAAAAATGCATTTACGAACAGGTCCTTTCTGTTTGTATTTGTTTAACAAAACAGCAAGTATAATAAAATTATTTATGTATATTTAGTTGAAAGCCATAAATCAAAATTATTCACATTAAACATATCGAAGGGATCAGAGATTAACTTACTTCTTTTGATCAAAACGCTCCTTAAAAAAATAAGAAACAAAAAAATTTTTGGTTAACGAATGTGATTTTTTTTTAAATTACATTTTTAATAGAAATATTTTAATATAAATATTATTATAAAAATAATTAACAAAACAATTTATAGTTGTATTATAATAGTTAACTAAGAAAACTTCTTTAGTGTATTAATATTAATGCAAAATTTTAAAAACTTAGTTTTTAAAATTATTTTTAAAAAATGTATTAAATATTTTAAAATTTTTTACCTTATTACGATCCTATTGTAATAATTATTAAAAATATGCAAAGAAAAATAAATAAAAAAATAAAAACAAAATGTTTGGAAAACTTTTTTAAATTTTAATTTTTTCCATACAATTTTTTGCGTTATTGTGCGTTGCGTTTTTGATCATCACTTGAATTTTGCCTTTATCACCACAACAATATCATTTACTAAACCTTAAGCAATATTATTATTGTCATCATGAGCACTCCGATTGTTATTGTAAATTAATGTCCAATGATAATAACAGCAACGAAAGCATTTTATAAAAGTTATTCTACCAGTTAATTTATCTTCTTTAATATATACAGATTGCATTCATATGTTAATAGTGTTGTTAAATACAGTCAATGACAAAATAATGTTCTTTATATAATGAGTTAATTACAAAAAAATAATAAAATAAAAGACTTTTTAAAAAAAAAAAATAAATTATTAAATGTTTTATTTTATTAAGTGTACAATTTTAAGCTTGAAATAACAATTCAATTGTTAATAAGTAAATACGTATGTATGTACATATGTATATGATATATATTTATATAAGCATATACCTTTATCTGTTTTAAAATAAAATGTTAAATGGATAAAATAATGTAATCAACATTGCTTTACATTACCATAATACCTTAACATAAGCAATAAGGGTATATATGTATGTGTTTATCATTCTGTTTGTATTTTCTTTAATATTATTATTCATCTGCGACTTCATAAAATATATATTTTTTTGGTTCTTATAGATAGGGCTATGTCCGTCTATACGAATGCCCGTCTGTTTGTGTTATGGTTGAAACCAACTTTTTGAAGCCCCCGATGTCGCAGAGACCCGTAGTTGGCATTAAACTTTCACAATTATTTGCGCGAATTTTGCTGTTGAAATACCGAAAAATCTTCTGATAATTGAGCGAGACATAAGCGGAAAACCGAGACAACCTCTTTTTATTTCTTTTAAGTTTGTACCTCTACAACTACCCCGGAGTTGCCCGTACATATGTGCAATATAAGATCAACTCTCATTAGTTTTTTCTCTTAAACATTATTGTAAAACCTACTTTTACTCATTTTCGCCCCCTAACAGAGTTCTCATACAAAGTCAAGTTTTCTTAAATTTTTTTTAAATCGCTTCCTGTTTGTTCCTACAGATGAAAAATGTAGCACCGACCCCAATTAAATTTTCCTATCAAACATTTTTTTGGAGAATACTTACTGCTTGCCCCAAACCTTGTTACAAAAATTAAAAAAAATTAGGGTAGAAGCACCTACAACTTCCCGAAGTTACACTTAGAGCAATAAAATATATCACAGACCCCCAATAGTTTTCCCTCCCAAACATATTCCTAGAACATACTTACCTCCTGTGTCCATCGCCTAAGATGGCTCCCATAAAAATTTTGGCAAGCTGTTGTGAATCCACTCCCCCTACAGCTTCCAGGGTGCCCGTGGATAGGTTAAATGTAGAACTGACCCTAAATAATTTTTCTTAACAAATATTTTCCAAGAACATTCTTACCCCCTTTCACCACCCCTGAGAGGGTTACCATACAAAATTTGAAAAAAAAAGGAGTAGTTACAACATGGTCCGATGTAATGCAAACATTGATCATGATGACTAAAAAAAGATATTTACAATACTCGCAATACATGATTTTAAAAAAAATACAACCATGGTAACACTGTTACGCCATGTTTTATTTAGTGTGTTTTCTGACAAGCTGAATAATTAAGAGTGTGTTAATAATGTGTAAAGTAATTACATGGACTAGTTTTGGGCCTACTCTGACGTAATGTTTTTTTGGATTACCTAGTCCTCTCCTAGGACATTGTAATGTTAAATGGAGCATGTTTTCCCATATATTTGGATTACTTTTGGACTAGTCTTGTTCCCTTGTGGAGTACTCTTTACACGCATGTAAGGAGTAGTCTTTATTTCTGCAGGATTAGGACAAATTTTCATATTTTCATATAAATTACAAAAAGCTAAATTTAAAAATAAAAAACTTTACAAAATTTGTATGGACGATGCTTTGGAACTGGAGCATGGTAGGGATGTTTTGGAAGTGTAGCATGGTAGGTACTCAATTTTCAAAAATATTTTTCTTAATTATTAAAGAAATACCTTTAACGGACGGTTTGAGGTCGACAGCTCTAATTGTTTCCGAGACATTGCGTATCAACCATTGGCAGGCTGGCTTCCGTTTCCGTTACTCCAATCTAACTACTTTTGTTAGCTATAATAGTTTGCAAGATAAAGTGTGTCAAAAGTGTTAAAAATATTGTTCATTTGTATGGGGGGCTTCCGTTTGTTCTGTTTCTATCTAATAAATTTCTCAAAATGTAGCCATTGTTGTACAAATACTTTACTTTAAACATTTAAAACATATGGTGTCGGTTTGTTTATTTGTTTGGGGGCTTCCGCCTGTCCTACTCCTATTGAACATTTTTTCTCCCAAATATACGTATTACTCTAGAACTACTTTGTAGGTGGAAGGGAGTCGATAACTTCTATAGTATGTCAGAATAAACACATGAAAAATTTCACAAAATTTGTGCAATTTTGAGAGGGATATGACTTCTTCTGCTCCTATAAAAAAGTTTTGTGGTGACAGTGGCCGTATTTGCTGAGATATTTGGGAAAACTTAAAAATATTTAGGGTTCTGCAGTTAACGAATAGTGCTGATCTTAAAAACGATTGTCTTAGGGATATTTCTAATTGTTTGATACAAAAATGTTTTCTTTGCGACTTTATTTGGATTCGGACTTGGACATGGCTAAATTGACTTCCCTATCTTTAGAGATCTAGAATACTGTAGAAATTACAAACGGAATAACAAACTGAAACACACCTTTATCACCATGTGAAGGTTGTAAAAAGTAAATTTTAAATAACTTACAAGTTTTTGTTTAATTAATTTTACATGCATAACTTTAATTAAAAATTCATTTTTATATAATAATGCAACTCATTATAAACAAGAAAACAATCAGTCAGTACTTATATGTTAATTAATTATTAAAAATTTACTAAAAGTAGACAAAAAAATATTAAAATCTTAAGTATCCATTTAATGGCATGCAATTACGAACTATTTATATCACTTTCCTTTAATATTGTCCTTTAGTTTTATTCAATTTACAATTAATTATTTAAAATTTTCTTCCCTCTTAAAATCATTTGTTTATTTTTATAATTAATAAATATGAAAATAAATTTTAAGCTTAAAAAAGGCATATGTATGATTTTTAAATCCTTACTGCAATGTGTGCAAGTCTACAAACGACGACATGTTGGTTGATGCACACAAGTCTATAAATGGCAACACATTGCAAGTTGGCATCAGAGATAAGTAAATAATAACTTAAGATATTAATGAAAACATACGTGTTGATTTATTTACATTTTGTCTCAATTACTTCTGTCATCGTTTGGCATTATTTTTTTTTTGACGATTTTAACACTCCAGTAATTTTTTCTTTGTTTACTCAACAATAAAATGTTGGCATTTTAATTCCATTTATGTTAAAAACAGTTTTCAGTTCATTGCGGAAGATTCTTAAAATCGAAGTAAATTGTGGAAGCTTTTTAGTTTTTAATTCATATTTATAAATTCTACTTTATGTAAATCTATTCTAAGTGGATTATAATTTATTTTACTGTTAAAGTTTTCATTAATTAAAAAGCTATTGTGTTGAGAAAAGGTTTCTTTTAAGGTACATTAATTTTAAAAGTGCAGGTTTAATTTGTTAACTTTTTTTGTTTTTCTTAGCAAGTTTTGACTTTAGTTTAACCACTGGTAAGCCAAGTTTTTAAATAAATAAATATTAGTTCGGCTGCTTCGGAAATTTTTGTTGAGAAAGCTGAAAATAAAAAGTTAAATTATGAAAATAAGTCTTAGAAATTAAAATAGTATTAAGGATTTGATCTCCACTTAAGTTTATTTATAGAATTTTTTGTAGGTTAAGTTTATCTAAAGGAAATCAAAACAGTTAAATAGAAATGGTTTGTTGGGTTTCACAAAGATCTCTTAAATATTTTATTTTGTTTATAATAATTTTCAACAAGCTTCTTAAGGTTATACTATAAGGCAGTGATAGGCATTCTTTCACGCCGTGCAAGTTCCCTCTTTTATCTTCAAATGTACACGATCACACGTATACAAGGCATTCGAATTTTAAATTAGTTTCAGATAAGCATTGTTGCAAGTATAATTCATTAAACAAGTCTTGTTTTGTTTTTATGAAATTAACATTATTTAAAACCGCGCATATACAATACACAAATGTAATGATATTAGTTGCTTACCTTTGATACAAAGGCAGAAAATATTTATGTGGTTTTTCAACAATTTGGTTGAAGTCTTCAGAAAATGTTAGATTTTAATTGTTTGGGAGCTTAAATTCGTCGGGCTGTTGAAATCAACTTTGCAAAGACCAAAACGCTCTTGGAAGCTATTTTAAACACCTTAATTATAATAAATTAGAAAGATATTCTTGGGATAAAATTTCAAAAGCAATAAGAGCTTTCAAAATTATAAGACGCTTCTAGGCTTGCTTAAAGTGCTTTCATGTGTAAAATACATATCGTCTGAAAGCACTTTTACCGAGTAAATATGCAAGTAATATAAAATATGAAGAAACACTTGTTTTTTTACCAAATAACTACTTACTTTTGCAATAAAATTTGGATCACCTACTATAACCCAAAGCGTGGGGTGTTTATATATTAAACTGTGCCAACCGGCTGAATTTACACTTAAGTCAAATATCCGTGAGTCAATGGTAATAATCAGCACTTTTGGGACTAAGATGAGATACTAAAACTTGACCAAACAATCAAAGGAACCTTGTACTAAATTTAACTAGTTTGTTTAAAGCTTGTATTGACTAAAAACCCCTCAAAATTTTGGACCAAATCAAACCTAATATAAAATCATGTCAATACTCAACCAAAGGGCCACAGGGATCATATGCTGCAAAATATATGGCGAAAGGCCGCAACTAGTTATTGTTAATAAATAAATTTATATTATACTAAGTATTTAAAAATTTTTGCATTTTTTAACAAAACACCCAATGAATTTGAAAAATTGTAGGGATCACGCGAATCAATTGTGTTGTTCGGGTCATTCAAGTTAGTTGAGTTATTAACAAACCTAAATTAAATTTCTGACCAAAATTAAAAAAACGATTAATTATTCGCTCGAACAAAAACGAATCCTGATTTATTGGATATTCCATTCAATACACAGACGGATGTGGCTTAATTGACTTCCCTATAAAAAATAACCAGAACATACATTTATACTTTATGGAGCTGCATATGAATATTGAAACAATACGAACGCAATGGTAAACTGATATATACCCTTATAATTATATTTAGGGTTTAAGTCGAAGTGAATTTTTAATTTGTGGTTTACAAAATACTTCCTTCAGAGATAATTTTAAATTTATTTTGTTTCCCCTTTGACAGGTGATGATTAAATCTTATAAATACCGGACACTCCCTTTATCAGCAGCATTAAATTTTATTATTAAAACATAAATTATAACTTTGTAAAACTCTTACACGGATGTCTTTATTTTAAATATTTTGATGTGAAGTTAAGTGTTACAAAAGGTCAAGATTAATTGCACATCTATATACACACATATGTATGTAAATAAATATGTTAATATGTTTTATCTTTAAAATTATATTCCAGTATCTACTCGATTGAAATTAATCATTGCTTGCAATCGATTGTATTAAAATTAATATTTATTTAGTCAATAAACAAATGCAATACAAGTTGCAAAAGTATTAATTAATTGTAACATTTGATGCCTTGATAAGATGAAATAATCATTTAATCATTTACATTTTCAATAAAACGTTTAGATCTCCGTGTCTGTACGTAAAATATATATTTTTCCTTTTTGCACTTTGGTTCTCATATGTATTTGGCACACTGTTTTTCCAGATCCGAAAGTAAAACACCAAACTGAAGGCATTGGTATAGGCACATTCTCCTACAAAGATGAAGAAGGTTATCTGGTGACTGATACAGATAGAGTGCTGAGGATATGGACGATGGTAACGATGAAGATACCAAAGAACCGGTATTAAGTGCATACTGCCAAGCCAGAATGACATCGAAATAGCAGTTACCTGGCTTAAGAATAACAAGACAGCAGGAGCCGATGGGCTGCCATCTAAACTATTTAAGCCCTCAGGCGACACGCTATAAGGCGTATGCAGCAGCTTGTTTGTATAATCTGGCTAAAAGAACGCACACCCAATGATTAGAACATCAATGTTTTATATCCTGTGCACAATATAGGAGGCAACTATAGAGGAATACGTCTCCTTCCCATTTGTTATGAAATTCTATCCAGCGTATTGCGTGAAAGATTGAAATTAAAGGTCGACGAGATAATTGGGTCATATCAATGCGGCTTTAGACCTGGGAAATCGACCAGATATACACACTACTCCGAATCCTGGAAAAGATCGACGCATACCATAAATTTTTTGACAATAAGGCCGCTATCAAGAATCCCATATATTCAAAGGTGTTTTAAGCTATGTCTGAGTTTGGTTTCCCTGAGAAATAGTACGACTCTACAGAATGACCTTAACTAATACAAAATCCTCAGTTGGGATAGGCAGGAATATCTCTGAGCCCTTTAGTACCAAACGAGGCTTCAGACAAGGAGACAGCTTTTCTTGTGATCTTTAAAACATCCTCTTAAAAAAGGTTATACGAAACAAAAACGTGTTCTATTCTATGGCACACTATTCACAAAACAACACAATGACGGTTTTGACATCATGGGACGAACATTGCGGGCAGTAACTTCCACTTTTGAAAAGATCAAGAAAGAATCAGCCAGCCAAAGTGGTTCTGGCAGTTAATGCAAAAAAAACCAAGTAAATGGTATCAACGCACAAGACGTCCAAATATTTGGGCAGACAGTGGAATTTGAAAACTACAAGTTTAAAATAGTCAACAAATAACATTAGTTTTGAAAAAAAAAGAACAATATTGGCCAGTAGGTTCTACTTTTGACTGTAAGAAGTTTAAAAGTAAAGCCACCTTCCGACAAACAAAAATTACTCTCTACAGGCCACTGATACTACTCGGGCTTTTTTATGGTTCTGAAGCATGTAAGCTTGCGAAAGCAAATGAGACAGGGTTTGGAGTTTTCGAGGAAAATATTCTTTGGAAAATCAATAGACCAATCTGCGTTGATGGAGAATACTGGTGTCGTATGAGCTGTATGAGCTGTTTGCCGAAATTGACTTAGTAACGCGTATTTCTAACCAACTTTAACGTTGGCTAGATCATGTTTTGAAAATGGATTGAAGATTCATCAGTTAGGAAGTCATTTGAATCCGAACCTGGTAATAGATCACGAAGAAGAGGACGACCGAAACTCCGATGGAATAATCAAGTAAAGAAAGTCATCTCTTAACTTTATGCCAGAATTTGAAGAAAAAGTGAAGAATATCGAAGTGCCTGGAGATTAGAATTGCACCTGGAGATTAGAAATGATCTCGGCTAATGGAGCAAACGTTCTCTAATAGCCACCTAAGTAAGTAAGTTAGTTTTTCCGGACATACACCGCGTAAATAAGCAAAATGTTGATAAAACCTAAATTACAAAAAGGGATATCATGAATGTATTTTTATTTATACAAATACGTCCTAAAATCATAGTGCTATGACAAATGGGGCTTTTTATGAAACACATTTTCTAAAAACCGTACAATATTAATTTTATTTAAAATTAACAAAAAGTTACATTTAGAGTTGGTTTCTCTGTTTAAAAATTTTTTAGTTTTTATATATAATATCAAATCAAATCAAAAATTAATATCTTTAAAAAACAATAAAATAAAGCCACCAATGCAATCCGGGCTTAGCTATTTTCTTCAAGTCTATAAAATTCATTCGAGAATATTAGGAAATGAACAAGTTAAACGGGAGGGCGTGTGCACTTATGATTTTCATAATGCATTTATCTATTAACATACAACTACAAGTTCAAATACTTGTTAAATTAAATTGTTTTCTTTCCAAACAAGATTAACATCATCATTAATTTCTTCTACATCAACAATAAACTCAAATTATTATTTGAGTAATAAGTTAAACGTGTCTTTAAAAATTAATTCAAAGGAAAGTAGTTATTAAAAAATTTTAAATTTAAAAAAAATTAACACTGTGTAACAAATGAAGACTTTTGAAAAAATACAATAAGCGGGCAGTATACGTTTAATTCTACTGTACTCAGTTTGGCAGGGTTTGGTGGCCGTTTTCTTTTTATGGGACTCGAAATATTCGAAATAAAAATTATAAAAAAATGGTTTGTTTATTCTTGAATGTATTTTTGACTACTAAAAACAGATAGCAAAAAGAAATATTAATAAGACTTTGGTGTACTAAGACTATTGATGCTTTGCTGTAAGAACCAACAAAATGCATAATGCGATTGCATAAAGTATATATATTCTGGACCCTTACAGATAAAACCATGTCCATCTATGTCTGTTGAAATCAAGTTTTTGGAGTAAAGTAAAGAGCTACGAATTTTGTATTAATGTCAAACCATATCAAACCATCGTTAATTTCTATCTTAAATCAGGAAAATCGCTGCGACTTACCATTTTTTTAAGAACAAACTCATGCACATATTCCTATATATTTTAGTAATTACGGCCAATGTTGCCAAAATACTGAGCACGAATACTTTGGCGATAAGGTTGTAAATTGGGGAAATTTTTTTAATTGCAAAGAAGCAGGAAATTTGTCCAAAGTAATTGTGCTGCAATATCTTAATTTAAAAAATGTTAAATTGGATCAGGAAAGCCGTAGCCCCATACAAAACAAAAACATTTTTCATACGCTATATCTAGAAAACTGTTAGAGCTATTGACCTTAAACCTTAAAAGAAAAATTGGTTGGATAGGAGCAAAGAGAGAAGCAATGCCCCTAAAAAACCGAGCAAGTTTGGTAAAGTATTCTAATTCAAAAGCTATAAATATGATATTTTCCATATCTGGATCCAATTGCAGGAAATTCAATAACCTATTTGAAGGGTATAGAAAATTCAGCACTGCCATATAAAGAGCTCTTACTTATTTAAAAATTAAAAAGCCCAGTGTTTTGTTTCCATTATATCTAAATGTATTTATTTAGGCAAATCTTAAGTACATATTTTCTGAATATGGTAAACGTCACAACCACATCTATATTAGCTTTTGAATAAAATCTAATGGCAACACTATATAAGGTGTTCACAGATTTTTCCAAATTTTAAAGCCCATAAAGAAAAATTTTCACCAAGCTGACTAATGGGTTTTACAAGCCTTTGATAATAAGCAGAAACAAATTGTTGCACAGTGTAATAAATAAAAATTATATTTTTTTTGAAGAAGAGCATTAAATGCTTTTTAAATTTAATTATAGATGCACAAAAGCATTGCTAAATGTGAAAATGCAAACTCGCATTTGATAAATGAGTGAATTATTATTAAAATTATTAATGCAAATAAATTAAAGTGTACACATACATATCTACATTAGTACTAATGTGCATTTTATAGGTTTGCAGCGGATAAGTTTTCAAATAATTTTTGAAATTTTACGTAAAAGAGAATATGCACTGGAATTCGCTCGCAGTGCAAGAGAACGTGAGATAACTTAAACGTATCTTGTTAAATACCAACATTTATAAACTCGGTACAAAAGAAATACCTTAAAAAAGAATGTAAATTAAAAATTATACAAATAAAACTACAACAAGTTCTGGTGCCAATACCTGCTGGAGCAATTTTTAATTTTTTTGTGGCACGTATTTATTTTTGGTAACAGGAAATACATAGTTGATGATTATGACGTTCATAAAAAATAACTTATTATTTAGAGGTCGTAGTAAAGTTCATCCTTAAAATTTTCAAGTATACGACATGTTCAAGTATATTCGTGCAGCACTCTAATGCATATCGTGCATATTGTGGTTTTTTTTCGTTTACCCATCATTCAAAAAGTTATGGAGAGCAATTTTTACATTTCGTATCCTACTAGTTTTTTATGTATATCACAATACAAATAAGGTCCACAGCTTTTAAATTTTTAAAGATAAAGAGTTCTAGAAATTTCATAAAAATGGTTCGGCTTAAGAGCAAAATTGAATAGTTTATTTCTTGAAGCAAGTTATAAGATGGTTCGATTGTATAGAGGCTGCCCAATCATATACTTCTCAATTTTTTTGAAAGTTTGGATATTGTGATGAAATTACTATGTTACAGGCCTAACAGGGTCGGATATTATAGTTCTAAAGATATAGAATGTTGAAATGTTCATAAAATTGGTCCGCTGGTAAGTAATTGGGCCAACTTTTCCCAAAGCTTTGGTCAAAATAAAATTTTTTCTAAAATATAGACACGATAAATTTTGAACAGTTTTCTAAACGGTTTTTAACAGTTTGGAAGTCCTCAAATGTCCATTTAAATCTCATCATCGTTCATATACTTAATAATAATATTTATGATTGTTTTAGTTGTTTTCTGTAGTTATGTTTTATTAAATTTTACATGTGTATGTACATCTTCGTATGCATAAATTACAATATTAATTTACACTAAAATTTGCATAAAAAATGAATCTTATAAAACAAGTGAAGCAGCATTTGAAAGATTAACAACGTAAATATAAACATTATCTTAGAAGCACTCAAACAAATGCACTTTAATATAAACACAGCAGTAAAAATAAGGTGTATGATCCTTTTGAAGGCCTTATTTATTCCGTTACATAAAAAGCAAGCCTCCGCTTCTATTGCACACTCATACATTTTTTACCTGCATTGGGATATCTGGGCAAGGATTTTTTTATGCTTCTTTGAATCAAGACCTGTTCAAAAGGTTTTTCGATTTAACATTATTCAGTTGTTGTCAAAAATCGAAACGCAAAAACTAAATTGCGTATCTTTACCTCTCTTTACCTTTGAAGAAGGCGATCGGAAGTATTTTTTTTTGAAGGATTAAAAAAAACATGTAAATAAATAAGCGACTTTTTACCTTCCTAGAAAATTGCGATTGGAGTGTCCATCGAATACTTTAAAGAAAAGATCAGAGGCCGTATAGATTGTGTTTTATACTAAGGCATCTAGAGAGAGTTATGGAATCTAAAAAAGTATGTTTAAAGACCTTCCAAAGGGCCAGAAAAGAAAAGGCTTTGTGAATTTTACCATTAGATACACAGAAAAAAATGGCAAAAGATACTAAGTAATTGCAAGAAATTATTTTGTTATAGCCTTAAACTTAAAATATGTATTTTTTTTGTTGAGCCAGTTGTTCTTAAATTTATTTTTTATTAATTGTTAATAACCGTTTACAATTTTTTAAAAATCGATTTAACACGGCTGATAACAAAAGTATACATTTTATTTACAATTTTAGTTATGAATGCCAATTCAACTGTAAAATAATTTTATTTGCAAATTGTTGTTAATATAACAATTAGTTTTTCCTAATTTTTTTCTGTGTACATACGTATACACATATGTATGAATGTACATAGATTTAACTGCATGTATGTATGCATTTAATAAATATTGCTACTGCATTAACTCTTTGAATTTAATTTGTAATTAATTTTATTGTTATATAAAATATTTTTTGATTATGACTACACATAAGTATGTAGCCGGTGCTTAAAATGCATAGCCCGGAAACTAACTTTACGATGCCTTTATACATGTTTATATATCAATGTCTTAATATAGAAAGGCTGTAACTCGTAATAATTTTTGTTTATTCTGGCAAACAAATGTCAAGTTTATCAAAGACTTTTTTTCATTGAAAATCAAATCATTTGTTTCTTTTTATTAAAACTGCTTTAAAACTCTTTTATATGCAAAATTTTACATTTTATAGTCTCGAGCAGTGTCCGTCTTGATAATACGACTTGCCGGAAGTTAAATTTAGCCTGTAAACGGAAGCTTTTCGTCATTGCAAGCATACGATTTAGGAATCTAAGTTTCATTTAGGATTTTTATTATTATTTTTTGTAGTAAGAATTTTAAATATAAAAGTTTTGCAAAATTGAACTTTATTTTTTGCTATTTATGAGGGCCGTAAATATTCGCCATAAAAAAGTCTTCAAATGGGCAAACGAAATTATCGTGTTCATAACAAATTTGATCTAAGAATTGGCTTAAAAACTAAATTGCTCTGATTAACTTTGAGTTGTGACTCTCATGGCATGCGATATGTACTTTGGGCACTGGTAGAACTATCGGCTTCCGCACTGGTGTGAGTTTTGCCCTTTACAAAAGAACCTGTTTAATAAAATTTTCATAAATTCATGACTAAAAAAAGCAGGCGGATTTCGCCCAGTTATTTCATAAATTTAACTTTTTTTTGTCTTAATCGATGACTGATACCCTTGGCATAAGTGATTAAAGTTTATATGACTATGTCTCTCTATTTGATATATCTTTAATATCCATCTAAAACCCCATAAATTATATATTTTTTTAATTCCTTTAGAAAGGGAAGTCGATTTAGGGTGTCTAACTGTCCGTCTGCCCATCTGTCCGTGTTATGGCTTAAATTATCTTTTTAAAGCCCCTTGATGTTACCTGAAGGGGGTATCTGACTATCAGAAATATCTGAAAGCAAATTGCATTTGAAATCTAGAGAAATTTCCCGAAAATTGACCGAGATATAAGAGAAAAACCAATACTATCTCTGCTTATTTTTCTAAAATTTGTACATAAAAACCTCGACAACTACCCCGGAAATGCCTGTACACGAGTGCAATATAATACCGACTCCCATTGTTTTTTTTTCACAAATATTTTTGTGAAACATACTTATCACTATCTACGACCCCTGCGTACAAAGTTAGATTTTTTTAAAAACTTTTTAAACGCTCCCACAGCTTCTGGGGTGCTCCTTCAAAGATCAAATATAAAACCAACCCCAATTAATTTTTTCAGCAAAATGTTTTTGTGGAGCTTACTTTCCCCCCATCTCCAGCCCCTAACAGGGTTGCCATACAAAATTCGAAGAATAAAATATATCACAGGCCCGCACTAGTTTACCCTTCGAAACATATTCCTGGATCATATCCCTCCCCCCTCACTATCACTATCACCTAAAAGAGGCTCTCATAAAAAGTTTGGGATATTATAACAAATCCTCTTCTACAGTTTCAACGGTGCTCCTAGAAAGTTAAAATTAATAACCGACCCATAATAATTTTTTTAATAATTATTACGGTTCCTGGGTTAAACTTGCTTGTAAGCCAAAAAAAATATTTTTTTAAACTTTATTTAGCCACCTTAATGATTCTCTAATAGTTTCCCAATAACCCTAAGCAAATAATAAAACCAATTTATTTTATACAGTACATTTTATTATATGATTTTTTTTTTAATTTGTTTCCTTCTTTTATTGAATTATTATATTTAAGTAAGTGTCCTCTGATATATACTTTTTTATTATTTATTGTAATATTTTATTAGTTTGAATTAGAATTCTTTGTATCATGTTTTTGTATAGATTTAGTAGAATTTTTTAATTATTCTTAATTTTTTTAATAAAATATTTAATATCATAATTTTGTGGTTGTTTTAATAAAATGATCCCTACAATGTTTTTTTATTATTATTTGTTTTTAAATATATAAATTTTAATATATATTTTTTTATGGAATTTATTTGCTAAACATATTTTAATAATTCATAACTATAATATTCATAATGTTTCTTAAAATTTTTCCCTTTTGTTTTATTGTTTAATTCATTCAATAGTTGTTAAACTAAAAAACAAGGATATGCTGAACACTAAAGCCATATTTATTTTTATATAAAATACTTGTTTTTAATTGTTATATGTAAGTATGTTTATATCTTATTTAAAATGATTAGTATCATTTATGTATATTTTCCTTGACTATAATTTGATTATAAATTTTAAGGACATAATAAATTAAAAAATTATTAACTTGAAATAAGAAGGGAAAGCAATGTTTAAAAATAAATTTTCTGCTTTTATTTATGCATCTTGTAGAAGTGTAAAGGAACACATGTATGTGTAAGTATTTGATAGACTTATGTAGGACCACTGTTGTGTGCTAAGCTTTTTATTACATAAAAAAAATTTAATAAACAAAAAAAGCAAGCGAAAAGCTTAAAAGCTTTTTAATCAGAGTGTATCAGAAAAGTAGGGGGAGTTTAAGCTTTTGAAAAAAAAACTTATTTTTTTAAATTTATTAAATGTATTTTTTATTTTTATCAGTATGTACTTAGTTTTGCTAATTTTTTTTTTAAATTTAATTTTAATACTTTTAAACAGAGTTTGAAAAAATATAGTACACAATCCAAATGTATTTTTCAGGAATAAAAACTAAAAATTATTTGAGTGTTTGTGATTTCTACATGAACGCACAATCAAGTTATGATAATGTACTGAAAATTTTTAGAGTACTTTTAGTGAATTTTAGTGTACGTATTTAATGTACCTTATTTTACTTTTAAGCGTATATTTTAAATGTTTTTAATCGTACTTCTAAGTGCTTGCATAATGTATTTTCTAATCATTTTTAGTACTATTTGGTACTAGTGTAAATTGTAGGTTAATTTGTTATATTTAAACAAACTTGAATTAGATTTTGAATAAGGGAATTTAATATTGCTTAGACCGATCTAAATCCACATACAGTCCGCTGTTCTCTTATACGCCAAGAGTACACTTAAAATATACAGTACTCAATGAGCGGAAAATCACCACACGCGTGTGCGTGCTATGAGCATTGAAGAGAGTAAGCATGGCGGAATAAGAAGGTGACCTCATCCCTACAACAACTAGTTCTTGTAAAAATTTAACATGTATTTTGTTGTTGCTATGTTCAGCTTAGTTGTAAAAAATGTTGCATTCACACATACACACAGTACGCACAACCATTATAGAACATAAAAAATATGCCAGACTAAGCTAGCAAAGATATGGCGGAAATAAAAGCCAGCTGAGCAGTTGCTTCTAGCTTGTTGAATGTACCTTAAGAGTAAGAATAAAAATAGGTCTTTTAGTCTCTTGCGCCAGATGACCAGTGTGATTAAGATTTTCAAAATGTTTAATGGACAAATTTTTAAATTACATATGTACATGGTTTAACTTGTATCTTCGAGTCTTCATCATCGTTATAAAAAGTAATTAAAAGCAAAATCAAAAATAACCTAAGTAATAAACATGTTATAAGATTATGCAAAACTAAGCAGTATGACAAAATTATTATGCATTTATAAAATTTTTGCTTTAACATAAGCGGCTACATATTTAATAATACATTCCAAAACTTTTTCAGTGCAATTCTATCATATTATATAATTTCAAATATGGTCACCTTAGTGCCATAAGAGACAAATAATTACGCACAAAAACAAACAACCAGTCAAATCAAAACATAAGAGTGTATGCGCGTGCCGATCACTGCAGTACGTTATCATAACGTGCTTGTGCGTTACCGTACGATGGTTTCGTACGATGATATTTTGTTCGTGTAGGAATTTACAAAAAAATAAAATTATTTTCAGTGTTTTTGAAAAATACCGTATGTCATTGCTTTTAATCCTTTTTTCCTTTGTAAATAATTATTTTTTACACAACAATGTTTTTTGTTAAAACTTATGTATGTGTGTGTGTATGCATAGTAATAATAATCTGCTACTTTTCAAAGATCCCTTGTTTTTTGTTTAAAAAATAAAGAACTGTAGATAGTTTTTTTTTAAAATCACAATAGATTTTACTAACTTAGAACACATATTTACTGATATATTGCACAATATATCAAAATTATTATTTTTTACCATTTTTAATGTAACAAGCGTTTGTGTGTGTTTTTGTTTGATTTTTTTTTAACTAATTATACTTTATACCAAATAGTTTGAGGTTTAAAATTATTTTTTTGTTAATTAAAGTGGATTAATTAAAAGAAAATTTTTATATATAGTATATGGGCATTTCCATGTCATCGTACGTGACATTTGTACGCCTACAAAGTGGTGTAGATTTTGCAAAAAGAGTGGTAACTGAAAAATTGTTTCGTCAATATGTTACATTTAGAGGGTACTAAAATTTTAAAAAAAATCATGACTTTGAAAACCTTGCCGGCCAAAATATCGGGCGAAAAAGGCGCATATCGTACGTGACAAAAAACGGAAGTGATGTCGAGGTGCATGCACATATATACGAAAATCTGCGAATTGTAAAAGTTTTTTTCCTTTCTTTAAGTTCTTACACCAAGCCAAATATTTTTCCTTGATAATCCATAATTTTTAAATACAAAAAGATTTTTAGATGATTTTGTTACGAACAAATGTTAATATCGTTCGTGACATACCGTATGTGACAGATTTTTCTCTTATAGTATTTGTCTGAAAAAAAAATTGGTTTTTTTAATATATGTATACATAACAAATTTAAAAAGAATTAAAAAATGTTTTTTCGGTGATAATAGCAATAAAAACAATAAAAGGTAATCTTAATTTCTTACTATACATTATGTACTTGGGCGCTGGCACTTAATTATTAAATTTTAATTTTTCTCTTACTGAATACGCAGTTCGAGACACATTTATATACTGACTATCATGATAAGTAAACGAATTAAGTTTTCTTATTTTTGGGATGGGCTGGACATTTTGCCATTTTTCATGGAGATGAGCAGAAACCCCTTCAATCTCTTCGATAGCAACATAAAACAAATTAACTTCTTCCACATATTTATGAACACATTCATAAAATGAGAAAGCATCTGGCAAGATTAATTTATTTGCTTTTGCAATTTGCCAGACCTTTCTTTTAACAGTACCACCTACTCCATCAACTGCACCTTTACCATGTGATGTGGCAAAGAAGTTCCATTCTAAATGTTGGCAGCTAAATTTGTTTACAAAAGAGGGAATACTTTTTAAAATGAATTTGTTTTTGAATTGAGCGCTACTCCAATCAGAAAATATGTATATAGGCGATATATCTTCATATTGTTCGCTTATTTCAAGCATAGTTTTTGTAATAAAATAGTAAACATCAAACTTATTGTGTGTTAATTCGTCGTTAATTATTTTTTTTTTTGTCTTTTTTGGCTGTCTTTCAGCCTCCTTTTTCCGGTATTTCTTTATTTGTTCTTCGTTTTTCTTCAAGTCCTCCCTCCATTTCTTTGTAGTCTCATAGCTATTTTTACCCATCTTAATGAAATATTTATAATTATAAAGGAATTTGAAAGTATTAAATTGAATTGTGTTACTTACAATATCGTATGCTACAAACTTTGAAAGACTATAAAATTTTTATTGCATCAAATTTAAAAAAAAAAATCGATCAATATTTGTTTGCGAGATTTATCTTGCTTTGAACTTTTATTTTTAAATACTTGCGACCGGTCGAATTCAAATGATGACGACAAATAACGTTTTTGCATTACGTACGTGACATTAGAATATCATTCAAAGCAAACTATAAAAACTACCGCTATTCGAACTCTAAATTTTTAATTTCATAATGGAACTTGGCCATTGATGTTGTAACATTATTTTTAAAGTACATTTGGAATATTACAATTACCTAAATTTAGCCACTAGTTAAGACAAAATAGTTAATTTCAATTTCTGAAAATTGATCAAAGAGATTACCAGTTTACTCTTCTATTTTTGCTCTTTTAAAATTATAATTAGCTATAAATACTTTTACCTTATAAAATTTAAGTGTTTTATTGCTCTTTGGTATATTTAAAAAAAAGTTGCGATGACTTTTATTTTTCCAGCCGTGGTTGACATATTCATGGAAATGCCCATATGGAAGTGGTTTTGATTTACGTCTGTGTGTATTGAAGATATTGAAAATTTTTTGCCACTTTAAAAAAACTTATAAAAATTGTTAAACTTTAACACCCAGAGGTGTAAGGGTAAAAGTTAGCTTTCACAACTGAAACCAATTTTTTCTTTTTTTTTTTTGTTTTTGTCAGCTATGCCATTTAGTTCAGCGTGCTCCTTGGCTTCTATTGGGGACCAGAAACTCCAAGTTCCTTTTATATGTGACTATGAAACTTAGCTTTTAAGTAAACCAATATTTAAAGTTTTTTAATAGTAAAAAAAATACCGTTATATGTTTCGGTTTAAAACATTGTAAGTAAGTATATGTTGTTGTAAGAACATAACATGTTGTTTGTATGCGAGTGTTCGTTTGTGCACTGCTAGACATATTGTGCAATATGTGACAAACCATTTAAATATAAATTCATTAAAATTTAATTTTTTTGTTAATTTTAAAACAAAATAATAGGCCATTAATTGATATGTATTGGATGTTAAAAATCAAAACAATTTTTAATATAAATTCAATTTATATAACAAAGAATAATTTTGTTTTTACATTTTTTTCTAAAATGCAACTCGTTTGGTTTTTCTTTACTTTTAAAATTAATTTCTTATTATAAGGGGTGCCGTATTGTTTGTTTGATCTTTTGTTTTTGTATTTATAATTAAAGGTGTAGTTAGTTTATTTTTCTTCTTGTTATTTGTTTTTAATATAATTTTTCTTTTTCTGTTTTGTTTTCTTTATTATCAGATGTCATAGCTGATATAAATTATATAAAAAAACTTTTAAGTGTTTTGTTTACTTTACTTTTAGCTAAAACAGATATTTGTTAAACAAAATGAAAATTTTAATTCTATCAAATTTTTCTCCTAAGTTTAATGCTAAATTTATCTAATCACTTACACATTATTGTTTATACTTCAATGTATGTAGATATTTTTGTTGCCTTATTTTTAACTATTTAAAAAAATAATAAAAAATTAAAAATTAGAGATTTTAATATAAGTATAGTTTTTTAAAGCAAAAAAAATACTTTAGGAAAATAATTTAAAAAATCTAGCTTTTTAGATAACAAAAAATATAAATTTTGTAAGTTAAAAACAAAATTAATAATAAAAGCAATAATAATAATAATAATAATAATAAAAATAATAATAATAATAATAATAGCAATAATAATAATAATAATAATAAAAATAATAATAATAAAAATAACAATAATAATAATAATAATAATAATAATAATAATAATAATAATAATAATAATAATAATAATAATAATAATAATAATAATAATTAAGTTTCGGAATTTCTCGTTTCATTAAGGCGAAATATTTTATTGTCAATTTAATTTTTTGTTGGCTCGAGCCAAAAACCACAAAAAAATATGACAAAAAATATTTCAAATGAAAAATCGTCATAAAGCATTAAAGAATATACCTGCTCCTAGAAATGCACATAGCAATATTTTTCCCAAACACAATAGTTTGAAAACATTTTTGCACCAGAAACAATCAAGAACCAATGATTGAAAATAAATTTGAAAATATTATTGTTTAACTTTTATTTCGGTTTATTTTTGCGAAGGCTAACTCCAAAAATTATTAATCTGTATTTTTTTTAACAGATCTTAAAATATTTATTTTTTTAAACAAAAAAATATTAAAACCTATTTTTTAAGTTTTTTTAGAATTTCGTTTTATTAAATGAAGGGTTCTTCTCTAAATAAATTGTGTTTTTTTCTTAAATGAATTCTATAATTCATTTTAATTAACCCTTCTTTTTAGATATTTACTAGAACTTAATGCTTTTTTAAATCTTTGAAATAATAAATTTAAAGCAAATTCAAATGAAAGAGAAAATAGGAAAATTATTTTAATGCTTTTTTTTAATATTAAATTTATAAAGCCTTAAAGACTGTCTTAACATAATTTTGTATGTCTACTAACTACATATATTTGTTTCTATTTTTATTTCATATATAAAGCATTTTATTTTTTACACATAAATTTTTTCCCATATACATATAATAAATATAATTTTTTCTAAACAAATAATACATTTTGCTAAGGATTACATTTTTTCTAGTTTTCATTTAGAAGCGAACATCGCTTATAATTCTTATAAATCATCTTAAATTTATTAATATATCTTTAAAGGGAGTTATTAATTAATCCATTAAATGTTTGTGGTTGATATGTATTAATATATTTTATATAAATATTACTCATAATAAAATCTTGTAAGTGGCATTAAAGGGCGATAATTGATAAATTATTTATATGTTAAAAACTCATTATTAAATTATCGTCAGAACAAAAATCTAAAATTGTAATACAAGAGTAGCCAATAATTATATTTATGTATAAGAAAAATAAAAAAAGTCATCAAACAAAAGTATAAAAACCGAATGCAAACTTACAGGCGAGGGTGTGAATGCTCTATGTCCTCACTGTAGTGTTATTGCTCTAAAACTATTTAAATATAAACTTGAGGAGGGAGGAAAACAACTTTCACCCACAATAGCTATTTGTAATACTTTTTTAAAACACATGTTTTTTGTTCTTTAACGTTTTAAAATTTATTTTTTTTTTAATTTATTGTATATAATATCAATTATTTTCGTTCTTTTTTTTTTTGCTTATTTAAATACCATTAAAAAGCCATTTAATTTATAATTAATACTCGTACATTTAACTTTTCAAAAGTGCTTAAGTATGTTTTTATAATAATCTATTCAAAAATTATTTTTTTTTTCTTAATAATATTATTTATTTTTTTTTACAATTACAGACATACTTTTTTATTGTTGTGTAAATTAGTTATTAGTTAAAGCCAATTTTGTTTTTTTATATAACTTTAATATTTTTATTGATATGCTTTTATATAATACATAATATTAAAATAAAATAAAATAAAATAAAATAAAATAAAATAAAATAAAATAAAATAAAATAAAATAAAATAAAATAAAATAAAATAAAACAAAAAAAAATAAAATAAAATAAAATAAAATAAAATAAAATAAAATAAAATAAAATAAAATAAAATAAAATAAAATAAAATAAAATAAAATAAAATAAAATAAAATAAAATAAAATAAAATAAAATAAAATAAAATAAAATAAAATAAAATAAAATAAAATAAAATAAAATAAAATAAAATAAAATAAAATAAAATAAAATAAAATAAAATAAAATAAAATAAAATAAAATAAAATAAAATAAAATAAAACAAAACAAAATAAAATAAAATAAAATAAAATAAAATAAAATAAAATAAAATAAAACAAAACAAAACAAAATAAAATAAAATAAAATAAAATAAAATAAATTTAAATAAAATAAAATAAAAAAAAAATAAAATAAAATAAAAATAATAAAATAAAATAAAATAAAATAAAATAAAATAAAATAAAATAAAATAAAATAAAATAAAATAAAATAAAATAAAAAAAATAAAATAAAATAAAATAAAATATGCTTATATTTATTTTTGTTAAACTATTTGTGTTAAATACAAATTTTTGCTTTATATTTTGGATTAAGTTCATTATATTAATTCTTTTTTTAAAAGAAATTAATATTTTTCCGTTAATGTTGAAAGAAACTTTTATTTGAAAAAAACAGTTTTTTTCCACCGATACTGGCCGAGCGGAATGCATTTTTGAATTGCGTAGCTGCTTTCGAAATTTACAGATTTAAAAAACAAACGATTTCAAAAAGCAAAAAACCATTTTGTACGATATTTAAAACCCAAAGAGTAAAGCAGCGGAGAAGCCAAAACCCCGGTTTTTTGAAACGTTTAAAAATTTTCGTAGAGCATATTTAGTCTTGTCCTACACAGGCAGGTTATCAAAAGAAATAAATTTTTAAAACTTTTCAAAATATTATTGGTAACCAAATAAAAAACACAAGGTTTAATACCATTTAAGCCTAAAAATCAAAAACCTTTATTTTTTAAAAATGCTCAAAAATAAATTATTGTATGTAAATGAAATTAATTAAAAGTAATATATTGTGCGACAGTTAGCATTTGGATGATTGGCAGAAGTCCCTAAACTTACGATTATTTTGAAGTGCAACCATTATTCTTAAGTTCCATTTAAATACTTAATTTAAAAGGAAATTTGTTAAATATATTTAAACTAGCTTTGAACACCAAATCTTCATACAGAATTGACTACTCAAGGTGACTAAAATAGTGGCGAAAATTAATCTATTAAATGCTAAGAAAGTCACTGTTAGAAAAAAATTTTCAGAGTGTTTGCAATCACAAAAAAATCATGAAGTTGCCCAAAACTTGAATAAGTAAAAAAGCATTACTGCAAACTGTATTAAAAACTGAGTATGAAACGCGATTTATTAAAGACTCATTCAGAACATCCAAAATGCTAACTGGAATAGAAAAAAATATTAGATTGAAAAATTGTATAACATTTTATTTTGTTTTCGTTACATAGAAACAAACATAAAAGCTTACAGATTTTAAAAATAATTATGTATTTGTATATTTTATAAAGTTGTTAAAGCTTGATTAAAAAAACTAAATAAAATAAATTGAAAGTAAAAATATAAAATTAAAAAAATCTAAAAAAAAATTTTTTAATAAAAAATTGAGATTAATTGAGATTTTTGTTGTAAAAAACAAGTCGTTGCTTACAGAGTTATTTTTAATTAAAATTTTTTTATAAATTTTATTAATATTATTATTAATTTTCTTTTAAATATTACGAAACATCAGTATGAAAGGGTTGTTCTTAATAATCTTTATTTGGTTTTATTTTATATTTACTTGGAAAAACTCTTGTCTAACTTAATCTATTTGCTTTAACTAGTTATTTTAACTATTAATTTTTTTAATTGTTTTTAACTATGGGCTTTATTGAAAAAATCTTTTTTTTTTTTTGTTTTTGTCTAAAAACTTTTACAAAGCGTGTACAAAAATTGTTTTTCTTTTATTTAATGGATTTTTCTTTAATCCAAACCCTTATTGAAATATCTTTATTTTGCTTTTTTCAATCCTTAAGTTTTTTTATTTTATTTAAAAGTATAAAAAGCCAAAATTATTTTATATTCCTTCATTTTTATTTAAAATTTTGAAAAGTTTTGCATTATTATCAATCAAATTGTCATGATTTTGTTTTAAATGTCTTGTTCAGGATTTGTGCCATAATTACAAAAATTCTTTTTACAATTTTTTTTCGTTTTCGTTTAAAAACAATTGCCTCAGTTAAATAAAAAAGGTTGTGTTTTGTGGTCATCTTTGCTTGCAAAAACAAAGGAGGGGAGGTTTGGTTGTGCCAATTTCCACATTTACATACTAGCGTTTAAGTAATTTAACTTTTTTTTTTAATTTTCGTTCTATGTAGTCTTAGTTTTTTTCTTGAATTTGGTTATAAAAATATGCATTTCCACACTGGAAATTTGTCACTTTTTGGTTTGTTTTAAACAATCTGGGTTGTAAGTTTTTTATTTTAATTTTACAATTTGTGCTTATTTTTCTTTTATAATTTTGGTTAAGAAATTTTTGTATGTACGTGTTTGCTATATCTGAGTTTTGTTTTTATGTATTCTTTTAACGGTTTTTTACCATTGTTCTTTTATAATAAAAACCAAATTATTTTTTTATATTTTTCACATTATTTTGTTTTTGGTCTTATTGAAAAACGCACCTTCCCAAAATGGTTAACATAATGATCCATTTGATCAAGTTTTTCATTTCATTTGTAGTACCCACTGCCGCAGATGCACTGCAGTCGTTGCATTCGGAACCTGAAAAACACAAAAATTAGTTTATTATTTTCTTTTGAAAATGATGATGATATGGTCGTTAACTTAAATTTAAATTTAACATAAATATGTATAAATAAAATATTATAAAATTATGTTTTTCAACAAAATTTAAACGCTTAAAAAGTCAATTATATTAAGTTTAATACAAACAAATTCAAAATCCGTCAGAAGTTAAAGTTCTATGATTTTTTTTAATTTTTGGAGTGGCTTGGTTACATTATAACATGAAAAGAAGCTGCCTAATGTTAAAAAATTTTTTATATTAACTTTTTCAGATATTCTTTTAATAAAATAAACATTTTCTAATTAAAGTTAAAAGTTAAATTTTAAATCAGGAAGCTTTCCTGATTTTTACCAACTAGCTTTAACCAGCCCGCTTTGTTGTACCCGACTCTATTGCTTACAAAACCATTAAGAGCCGAATATGCCGAATCTTATATACCCTTCACAACGTGCAGCAGTTTTACCGTATTTTTTGTATGGCAACCCCCTTAGGGGGTGGAGATATGGGGTACGTATATTTGGGAATATTATTTGCTAGGAAGAATTAGTTGGGGTAAGTCCAACATTTTACCTATTCACGGACTCTGGAAGCTATAGGGAGAATTTATTTCAATTTCTGAAACTTTGTATGAAAGCCCCCTTAGGCGATAGAGATAGGGGGTAAGTGTGTTCTAAAAAATATGTTTTGGAGCAAAAAATAATGGGGGTCGGTCATAAATTTCATTTCTCTAAGGCCGACTCTAGGGAAGTTATGGGCGTTTATACATCATTTTTGTAAATTTTGTATGGCAACCCCCCTAGGTGATGGGGAGATAAGGGGGTAAGTATGTTCCTGGAATATGTTTAGGAGGTGGAGGAATCTAATGGAGATCTATGAGATATCTTATTTCTCTAAGAGCGATTTCGGTAATTTTTCAATTTGTATGGCTATCCTGTTAAAGTCTGGAGACAAGGAATAAGTATCTTACAAAAAAATGCTTAGAAAGAAAAAATGGTTGTGGGAGCGATTTTAAAAAAAATTAATTTTTGTATGGCAACCCTGTTAGGGGCTAGAGGTAAGGGTTAAGTATTTTCCACAAAAATGTTGGTGAGGAAAATTTAATGGGAAACGGTCTTACATTGAACGTCTGTAGGGGCAGCTCCAGGACAGTTGAAGAGGTTTTTATGTACAAATTTTAAAAATATAAATAGAGGTAGTCTTGTTTTTTGGCTCAATCTCGGTTAGCATTTTTTTCGCAGATATTTCTGATAATTTTTTACCACTTAAGACTCTAAAAGAGGCTTAATAAGTCGGACAGACGTTCAGATGGACAGACGGACATGCAGATCAACTTTCCTAACTATAAGTACCAAGAAAATACATATTCTAAGGGGTTGCGGATGGATATTAAAGAAATTACAAACGGAATGACCGGCTCTATTATTGTTTAATAATTCTAGATTTATGGCAAAGTTTAATTTTTTTAAATAGTATTTGTTACTTCATTCTGTTCGTTTCTTTTCTAAATAAATAGGTAAAGTTTAGGTAAATTCGTACAAACTTCCGAACGAATGCAGCGTTTTCCAGGCTGAGATTCTTGAAGTGATAATGAAGACTTATTTTACAATTATTCCATTAAAACTTTGCAAACAAGCCCTAAATAAACCTTTGGTATCACAGTGGAACAAAATAGTTCTGTAGCACCTACGGGTCTATGCGATATTGGGGGGGCTTCAAAAAGTTTATTTAAACCATAATACGGACAGAGGGGCAGACGGATAGATGCACTTCGCTAAATCGACTTCCATATCTATGAGGGCCAAGAAAAACAAGGTGGGCCAAAATAAGGCATCCGAAATTGTTTGCGATGCGTTTGGAGGTCGCTGGCAGTGGCTGATGCATGGACTGGACTTTGTATGTGAACATGTGCAGGGCTTTTGGCTGATGACTAATTGTGAGGCATGAAGTCTGTTCGATGTTTCTGGGAACAGCTCGACATTCTCCCCAACAGCGGCGATATTCTCGTTCAAACGGGTCCTCAGGGGCCGGTCACTATTGGCAGCGAAAAATTAGACACTACTATTCCGCCTTCATAGGAAGTGTATCGCTCGTCCACTTGAATTCTACATCTGCCAAGTTCAAAAATGTCAAAACAGATTTGACATTGGCCGCCACTTGCAAAAATAAGGGCATCTTTCAATGGAGTGATTTATTTTAGCCCACCTTGTATATACTTAATGAGGTCGCAGATGAATATTAAAGATATTACAAATGAAATGGCTAACTACTATTATCACTTATGTAAAAGTTATAAAAATCGAAATAAAAACAGACTTTAGGATAAAAACCAAAGGAACTCGTATGTACTCAATTTTGCACTGCATGTAGTTACCTTAATATTAAAAAGGCTTAACTGATATTTCTTAAACCCATATTTTTTCCTAATTGTGGTGTATAAAAAGACAATTTATTGAAATAAACAAATATCTTGGCTTTGTAAAAAATACAAGTTAGGACCTTTTTATATTAAGGTAACGATAAGAATTTAGAGGCTAGACCAATTATATTTTAAATTTTGAATGAAAACAAAAATTTTTTTTAAATATATTTGTTTTTAAAGTATTTAATTTTGGTATAAAATGATTTGTGTTCTACGATCACCAATTTTTTATAAAAAAATTGCAATAAAACTTTTTTTGATTTAAAACCATAAAGATTAAAAATCATTAAAACCATAATTTATATGATAAAATATAGAAATAATAAATAAATAGACAACAACAACAGTGGTGCGAAATTTTGGGTGCAGTCTGAATTTAAATTTTGTATACTTACCTTTTTAATAAATATAAAAAAAAATTTATTTTATTTTTTTTAATATTCAATTTCGTTTTCGGTATTCATTAAATCTTGGTTCATTCATATTTTTTTAGTTAAGCTGACATTTATCTTTATTTATATTTGTTTTTTATTAAACAAAATATTATTTAATTCAAAACCAATTTTATATTTAAATTTCTTAAAACTTTTTTTATATTTTATTATTTTTTTTTTTTTTTTTGTTTTAATTTAGTTTTTTTCATACTTGCTTTTCAACAAAATTAAATAGATTGTCAGGTTTCTTTAAATATTTCTATTAAATATGTGTGTTTTAAGTGCACATTAGTTATTTTAATAATTTTCTACCGTTAGTAAATATTATAAAAGTGTTAGTAATAATAAAATACGGTTTAAAATTAAATAAAAATAAAACAACAGTTAAATGGGTATAAGTTATCATTTAAAAATATTTTTTAGAGAAACAGGTTCTAGCTTTGTGCATAAAAATTATAATTGCAATTGTGTATGAACATTAATAAACCAATTAAAAAATCAAATAAAAAATTAATTTATTTATTAGAATTACTAGTATAATGGTAACAAAAATTTTTTAATTGCTACAACCCCTTTACACTATAACAAGCGTCCCCAAACCTCCAGAATATTATATATAATGGGTCAAATTAATATGTAAGCATTAAGTGTTACAAAATGGGTTAAATATCAAAATTTGTTTAAAAATGTTATCGATAATTTATTATCTGATCCATTGTGTACGCACAAGATCTTGCAGATAAATAACACTATACCAGCTTCTTTTTTCACAAAATATCTTATGTTTTGCTTAAGATAGTTAAAAAACCAATTAGTATTAATGATTCTGCGTTAACAATCAAACCTATTAATATTAATTAATAATAAATATTACTTAGTTTTGTCTTTTGATTGAAATACAAAAAGAATGTCTCTACCTCTTTCTTTATTCTGTAAGCATTTCAAGATATAAAAATCAATTTAAGATTAAAATTTTTAATCTTTTTCCCCAACACGCGCCATCTGAAAAAAAATCATATAAAATAACACACTTTTGGGGTTAAAAACTTTTTAATAATTTTATTTAAAATTTAACGACATGCGTCTGCTACAAAAAAAAACAATTAAAGGTTTAAAACCGTAGACACGCACATAAAAATTAAACCTGCTTAATTAATGAATTCGAATGCTTAAACAGGATTTAGAGAGTGCATCAAAAAGGACGTTCTTTGGTTTATTAACCCTTTTTGGCGATGTAAAGAACAGTATAGCAGCTGAAATTGTGATGAGTACAGTATGCTTTAGGTTATCTTTGGAATAAGGGCAATGCCTAAAAAACGTAAATATGACCAAGTAAGTCATCAGTTGTGGCAAAAGTCCAAGAATTCCTGTCTAGGGAATTTCTAAGATTTATTTTTGATAACAATTCCGTTTTCTATTGATTTAAAAAATATTTGTTTATATTTCTTTGAATTTTTAAAAAATATTCTTAAGCTTTTGTATGTATATCTTCTATATCTGGAGGTATGACTCAACCATCGTTTATAAATGAGGGTAACAAAGAAAGCAAAAGATTTACTTCTTCATTAAAAACTTGTTTAGAATAAATTAACCACAAATTTTACACGCAAATTAATAGTCTATTGTAATAAATTAAGAATCAAAAATTAAAACAAGCGACGACTGACAGTCTGCGATATTTGTAGTTTTTAAAATATTTTTTTTTTTGTTATACCTAGTGATCATAAATCAATGCTTTTTTGCGAAAGTTTTAAGTTAAATGATAAAAAAAAGCTAAAATAACTAATGGCAACAGGTTTGCAATAATAAAAAAAACATGCAAAGCGTTTTTGCGTGTGTACTAAATGTGACTATTTGCCATTTAATTTGCCAAAGGCATTTAAAGAACTTATCAGCATTTTTTTTTTAATTAATAAATTGCTTTTTAACTTTTACTTTAGCTATATTATTTCACCGTAGATGTTAAGCGTTTTTGGAAAAAATAAGAATATCAGGGCTTAAGCAATTCGAGAAGACAAAAAGGGTATATCTAAGGCGTAGGGTGTGTTCTCAAACTTTGTAGAAAATATTATGACAAATATTTTTTCCCCCTCATAATGGCATGTTTTGTCTTTATTCTAAGAAATCGTAAAAGACCACCCTGTAAATGGGGATGGTCGGGGATTAAATGTTTTTACAAAAATTTTGGCCACAAAATTTTACTAATATGCCAGAACAGACCAAAAGACAACAGACTACCAAAAGCCAATAAATTTTAAAATTGTCCACTAAGGATTAGTTAAGTTATTACAGTATGGTTATCATGTAATTTTATTGCGTAAGTCTAGCTGAAGTCTAGTATTAGACAACGAGTAGCTTTTACACTAAGTTTTGACTTTTCCGTACTCAACATTTAAGTAAGCCGAAGTTCACACACATCAAGTATACTTGATTATTTTTTGTTCAATTCTCTTTTAAACTTGCATTTACGTTCGTACACGTTTCATTAGGTTTAGTCAAAAAGCCAGCTTCGCGTAGCAAAAGAAGGGGAGAAAGCAAACTTAACGAGTACCGTCAAGTATATACCCACTTGTATTTTCTTTTCCCTTCCCTACTAAAAGATCAAGACTTAACGACTCAGACTTGATGTGTGTGAATCTCGACTTAGGGAGTTTGATCTTTTGAGGGTTATCATTGGCCCACAAAAAAATTTGTAAGAACAATAGTAAAGTGGGAGATATGTATTAACTTTGTTATAAACTGAAAGTTCTCAAGACAAGCCATTGGTGCCAAAACATTATTAATAACAGTTTGATGGTGTGGTCTTAAGCCAATACAAGTTTTACTCGATATTCTTAGCTCGTCAAAAATTTTATAAAATAAGGGGAACTCAATGAACTTTGGTATTCCCATGCGTTAGCTAGAGCCAGGTGACCACGACGAGGCTTTATATTATGATTATCAAAGTAGTAGCACAATGAAAATAAAGAAGCATTATCGAAAGAGTTTTTGTATAAGTCCATGCTATCTTTCTGTTGGCAGTCCAAATTTTCTTTGTGAACCTGGTAAAGAAGCCGAAACTGAAACCATCGGCCCGCATTTTGTACAACTTAAAGCAACATCTAGCTCAAAATTAACGTCACAAGAGTGTTAAGATGCTTTGGTAAAAACTTGGGGCCAACAAAAAGTAATGCAGATATATATAAAGTCGACTTGAAAAGGATGTATTTGCTCCAGCCTGAAGTGAAAGTACCCAGTTTAAGAAAATACTAAACGAACACATTTGTTAATTGTAACGATATTGAAGTCTAAAAAATGAAAGGAGCATACAGTACAACCCAGTCAACTGGTGTGTTTTTATTGGCTCTTGACAAAAAAGTCTAAAGGAAGCAGTTTTATTTAAGGACAACTAAAAAACCCCGATTTCAATGCACTTGGTTTCGTATGGCCTTTTAATTCTATTAAATATATATTGGATGAAGTAAAATACGAGGAGCTTAAATTCTTTCTCTCTGGATTACAGTCTGGATAATAAAGAAATCCGTGTTTTTTATGCAAATGATAGTAGGTAACGTGGCTTTCAGTATGGCAAAAGAAGATGGGAATCCCGAGCCCACGGAGAGTTAGTCAAGTCAAAATCGTCTTTTAAATGTTTAAGTACGATCCATACTTAGGTTTTCTTAAATCAAGTCATTACGGATTATTTAAAGGGATCAAGCAGAAGAAACTTGTGGTTTTTATATGCTTTAACATTTAAAAACAAAGTGTAGTCCACATGGTAGCGCGTTGCTGTTGCGGCTCGGAGAAACCCAGCTTCGGCAAGTACAGAAAAAAATTTTATTTATAATTATTAAATATATATGTATAAAATAGAAATAAAATACAAAACTCTTCTTCTTTAATGAAGCTCCGGTAGTCAAAAAAATTTATTTTTATTTTTGGACTAATCCCGCTTACGCTTAATCAATTATTTTAATCTACATCAAGTGCGGGTTCGAACTTAAATTAAGCCTTTTTTTGCTAAAGTGTGACTAAAAGTGAAAAATTCGAACTAGATAAATCATACTTGGCTTAAGAAAATCTGTACTCACCGTACTTTTGACACTGTTAGGGCTTGATTTAAGAATTAAGATTACTTGGTTTATTTTTTGTGTGTTGTATCAAAAGAACAAATACTACTGCCACCACTAAAAGAGCTTTGTAAAACCTACATTAAAATCAGTTAGCTTTAGGGTTTTTAAAATCATTTTTTCCATAAAAGTTGTATGCTTCAACGACTATTGGCGGGGTTTCGGTTTCACAAAAGGTTGTGAATTTTATTACTTCATAACTTTTTATTTATTTTTTAAGCTTCAAACAATAGCAAATCGTTTTTTTCTTTTTTTGCAAATGACAATTTTTTATTTTATTTCACAGTGGCTTTTCTTTATTAATTTCAATTTTATTCAAAACTCCGTATTGTTCGCTGTTAATTTTATACGTAAAAGAGTTATTTTTTGTATACAAAAGCGAAGCCGGGCCCCATTTAACCGCCTTACATTAAGCGCTGGGTTATTTTACCTTATGTAGTAATCGAACACGATCATAAAAATGTGGCCCAAACTAGCGATTTTTTTTTACAGACGCAAACAGAAGGTATAAAATATATAAGTAAATGCAAGAGCAATTTGTCTTTTAGAATAGATTTGTGTGGGACATTGTTCCCTAAAGTACTTTTTCGAATGAAAAAGGCGCTAAAAACATTTTACTTATTCATTTGACATTTTTTAGAAAATTAAGGACGCATGATTATCGGATATGATAGCATATCTTACGAATTATCCAATTATTTAACAAAAACTTATTTAATTTTTGTATATATTCTTCATGTTTAATTTAAAGTCTTAAACAATTTTTTTTAAATGTGAGTTTTTTTACATTTTCCTACAAACGGTTAATCATGTGAGAATTCTTAAGTAGACCAACTACTTCTTTACGTCATATGACGGTGATTTGGTTTTTCTTTGCCAAATTTATCTTTGTTCTTTGCATAATTTATATAATTTTAAATATTTTTTTTATGAATTTTGTTGTTAACATTTAATAAAGCTATTGATTCCAGTTTTTTTAATAACCTTAATTTTATGGTTTAGCTTGAAGTCAATCACCAAATAATTAACGATTATTGTTAGTGTGAAAGAAATTAAAATTTTTATTTTAATTGGTTTTAATTATGATTAAATCTGCAGATAATGAAAAGTTAATTGTTTGGTTAGCGATTAAAGTTGGCATTTTAAATATTTAAAAGATTGCTAAAACGGAAACTGAAAACCTGAAGCACTCTTCTTATTCAAACATTTTTATATCTTTTTGTAATGTAATTTTAAAAGCTTTATCGTGAACAGTTTCTTGTTAAAAACATTTTTTTTAATAATTTCACTTCAGGCAAGCAGCAAAATTTGAAGTTTGCTCTTTCATTCAAGGTCCACACCCCAACCATGATTAAACATGTTTCGCCATATTGTTTGTACAGGTTGCCCGCCGGCAAGGTATACTGCTTTGCTTTCCCGCCATTTTGGTAAACATTAGTTTTAACAGTTCATATTTGGCAGTCGTAAAGTAGAGAATTTATCATAAAAAATATTCTGTAAGCCAACGTGTTTTAATCGTTAAAACATTTTATAAAAATCAATCATCGATTTTAACAAAAAAGTCATAATGAGTAACGAAGCCCATTTTTATTTGAATGAATATGTGAATAAACAGAATAGTCTGTTCTGGGCAATGGAAAACCCTCAAATTTTTCATCAGTCATCTTTGCATCTAATTCAAGTGACAGTCTGGGGTTCAATTTGGTAACTTTCAATGGGAAGCGATATCGTGATATGATTGAAAACTTTTTAATGCCACAACTGCATGCTTTGGGCTTGCTTAACATGTGCTATCAACAAGACGGTGACACATTGCATACATCCAGGATTACAATAGAATTACTGCGAGACTTCTCTTCACAGCTAGAAATGGTGATGCTGATTGGCCTCAACGTTTGCATAATTTGACTGCTCCGGACTTCTTTTTGTGGGGATATCTTAAAAGCAAAGTTTATGTAAACAAACCAGAAATGCTGAAGCAACTCAAACAAAATGTTGGTGATAAAATTAATGAAATGCGCGTGAAATGTGCGAAAATTAAATGAAAACTGTGCTCAAAAGGGCTCGCATTTGTGAGACTAACAGAGACGGACATTTATCTAATATTGTATTTCATACATAATTAGATACAATATTTATCAATATAAGATCCTTCCTCTTTAATGTAATCAAAAATTATAAACAATGTAGCATACCTTGACGGCGGACACCCTGTATTAAACCTCGCTACAACCCGAGAAGGATTTACTATCATCTCAAATTTTTATAACAAATTATCTGAGCAAAAACAATTAAGAACAAAAACAAGTAAAACAGCTTAAAAACAATTTTATATGTAAAAAGATTATTTTTTTAAATTTATATTTGATTAAAAATGTGGAAATGAGAAATAATAAAAATAAATGGTCAAGGTGAAACAAGATCAATCATGTAAACACAAAGGCTTACAATCGTGGTTTAGAGAGATTCGTATTATCCCGTGACTAACATGTGTATGGCGATAGATATAGTCATATTCATAAATTCCATTCTTTCCATTTACATCTTCAATAAAGAGCTTGAAGCCGAATAAATAAAAATGTTTATAAAATATAGAAAAGTTCAAAAAAGTAGTTATAATATTTTTAGGGGTTTGAAAGGCTTGCTATTAAAGGCCCGTACTTTGTGGAACTTCTCAAGGATATTTCTCTCTTATTTTTTGCTTTTACAATTTTCTTTAAAAAAAGCAACAAACATTTATATGTATGTAATAAATTTTAAATTTATTATATTAAGCAAACCCAGGGCTTAAAAAATACATTTTAATTGATATTGTTGTTCATTTAGGAGTTGAATTTAATTTAACAGCAAAAACTCAAAAACTATTTCTTTGCTTTCCATTGCTATAATTATTTTTTTAATCTAATTAACAAACAATTTATATTAACTAATAATACTAATAATAGTAACAGTAGAAGCAAAAGCAATTGTATACAATATTGATTGTTTAATGCTGTTGCTTGCTGTCAAATTGCTGTTGCTTTACAATATTTAAAAGTAACAGCGTAGCACCAGCAAAAGTAAATCAAAAATAAAAAATGCTGTTTGGTGTATATAATTTTATTTATTTTAATTTTTTACTTTTGCTGGCTTATTCAGCACAGAAACAACAATATAATTGCTAATTAGTAATTTTTTTTTACATTTGCTATTTCACATCTAGCATTTCCAACCCTGAAAGCTCCCTTATTTAGTTCAAATAAGATAAAATTTAAAAAAAAAATTTTACCCATTTTTTTATTAAAAATTTAGTTGCCCTAGCTATTAAAAAAAAATATTTTTATTTAACTTTCTGTGTAAAACAAAAAATTTTATATATCATCTATTCCCAGAAAATTCTTAAAATTCATTTCTATTGAAGACAGCGAATTTTACTCTGTACATCCTACAATTCTAGTAAGTGTGGTTCTTCAGAGAAGTTGTAAAAAACGAAATAAATTAACATAAATTATTTAAAATTTTATGGCTAATAATATTTGATTAATAAAAAGAAAACTAATAATGAAAAAGTTTATGAATAATGTATAGCTTAGTAGACAAAACGTCGCTCTTTGTAATTAAGTCCCGGTTGGATCCCAGCACAGCATAAATTTAATGAAAAGCAGGAACCATTAAAAACAGGCAGTAAAAATCATGATCTTTTTTAATGTCTAAATTTAAGAGACAAAACAAAAAAAGAAGGTTCAGATCGACTGGATTGATCACTAAATTTTTTTTTATTTTTAAAACATAAAGAAGGTCCCTAGTTTGAAGAAATTACTTCTGACTTATAAAAAGTTTGTCTGAAAAATTTTTAACGGTTTTATTTAAATTGTTACTAGGTAAGTATTAAGATTACCAGTTAGCGTTAACAGCAAAATGCTAACGCTTAAAACTTTAAATTCTGTAAATTTTAAAGCAAATATTGTAAAAAAATTATAAAAGAAATTGAACGATTGGCATTTAGAGGCAACCTTCAAAAGTTAAGCACTGACAATAAAAAAAATTTGTTTGCCGATGATTTAATTGTAGGGTGCACTCAGTGCAAATAGGTCTTTAACCCTCAAGCAATAAAACTATGTTCTTTCTTCTATATTTTTTCTCTTTTTATTATGTTTTTTTAATCAGTTTAATTTTTTTTTCCTTTCATAACCATTTAGCTTCTTAGTCATTGTCTCTAAAATAAGCTCGTTTTTATATTTTTTTTATTGATTTTAGCATTCAAAGACCTAAAACAATACGAGTTCCTATTGTACCAATGATTTGCGTTTAATCTTAGTTTCTGAAAGCCAAGAAATTGTTAAAAGCACTTTGCGCTACTCCCAAAATAAATATGCAAAAGAGTTACCATGTTCATTTAAAGGTTCTTTTTTAAAAGGTTGTTCTTTATTAGCAACGTTTAATTTTTTTTATAGTTGAACTTTTTTTTTAATAAGTTTTTCAAAAATATGGCTCGATATTTAAAAATTAAAAAACTTTAAAAACAGGCATTTGAACTTTTTTCTATTCTTTTTTTAGAAATTTCATATATAATTTATGGTCTTAAACATATTATGAATTAATTTTTTTTTTAACTTAAATATTTCTATATTAAATTCAATAACCTTTTAATGATTAATGTATTTATGTGATTTTTTTTTAACTGTTTTGTTACCATAGCAGTTCTATTTAGTGATTTTTTAAATGTTTAATTTTAACACAGGGTTCCTTTTAACAAAAAACAGAAAAAAAAATAAACCGGCTGCTGTGATTGTGATTAATTAAAACCCGCACACGCACAAAATTTGAGTCACTGTTTCGGAAAATATAAATATTTATGAGAACTTTGATAGAACTTTGATAGACTAAAATTAATCAAAAAAGAAATGACCACAAACAGTGGTTTTTATTGCTTGAGTTACATGGAAGAGAAAAAGCTGAAGTAAGTCACATGACTAAGCCCTTTATTAATAACAAACTGTCATTGGATTAAAAATTCAAAATTTGTTTACATTGATACCTTAATATAGAAAGGTCCTAACTCGTTTTTTTGAGTTGAGATTTTTTTTGGCTAGTTGTGGTATCTAAGCGGACCATTTATCGAAATAAACAAATATCTGGACTAAAAAAATTTTAGTTAGGGCCTTTTTTTATTAAGGTAATGATATGTTTTTTATATGTTTTTATAGGCCCTAAATAAATATTTAAAAAAAAAAATTATATAAGTATATACAATAAAAAATACAACAACAATTGTTTAATAGTAACTAAGTTTTGTAAATCCAGTACCCACATCGGAACTATATGCACCATGGGACGTTTTTGTTGTTTTTAGTAATAAAAATTGTATATATGTATATATAATAAAATAAGCAAGAAATTTATAGCCAGTCCTGCCCGAACATTTTGTACCCTACACCTTAATTTATTTTATTTTAAGTACCACCGTGTGCACAAAGTGCAGGCTGGTTTAGGTGGTTTTTGTGAAGGGATGAACTTGATTTTTGGGTAAACGCCTACTACGAAAAAGAACGGCCCAATCTTCACAAAATTTGGTTCGCTCAGCTCTGTTTGGAAAAGACTTGCAAGTAAACTAATATTAAGTCAAGGATGTGAAAGCACTGTTAGCTGTTTTAAGGAAGTTATAAGCATGTTTTTAGAAACTTTGTAATATATACAAGGTGGGCCAAAAGAAATCAGCCTATTGGTAGATGTTTTTATTTTTGCAAACGTCGGCTAATGTCAAATCTGTTTTAACATTTATGAACTAGACAGATTGAGAATAAAAGTGAACAAGCCATGGAGTGATACACTCCCCAAGAACGCGGAATAATCGTGTCTATTTTTTTGCGTAAAAATTCGTCTGTGGTGTTGGCGCAGCGCGAATTCTGTCGCCGACTTCCCGGTCGTCTGGCACCAACTGCGCAAACACTGCGCCGTTTGACCACCAACCTTGAAGAATATGGGACCACACGAGACGCTAACAAGAGCGGCCGGCCCCGGAGCGCCCACTCTGCCGAGAATTTATCTATTGTGCCTCATAATTAGCCATCAGCCGGTCTTCCCTTAGGCTAATTTTGACCAAAGACTGTGCATGTTCCCGCACAAAGTCCGGCCCGTAAATAAAATTCTGCCTGTCGACCATCAAACGCGTGTAGCCTATGCCCAAGCCATCCTCAATCTCGAAGCAGAAGTGCACGACTTTTCGACCAACACCCTAATGAGCGATGAAGCTCATTTTCACCTCAGCGGGTACGTTAACAAGCAAAACTATCGCTTTTGGAGCATCGAAAATCCACGAGTAATGCACGAGGAGCCACAACACCCGCTCAAAATGACTGCATTGCGCGCTGTTCACGCTTGAGGAGTCATCGGGCTATTTTTTTTTCAAAACACCGCTGGTCAAACGACAACAGTGGATGGTGCGCGCTATAGGGCCATGCTAGCCAAGTGTTTTCTGCCACAATTATATTATTTCAACAGGACGGCACACACTACGCGAGCCACAACCGATATTCTGAAGGTGGCATTCCTGGGTCGCCTCATCTCTCGTTTTGGCGATTTAAATTGGCCTTCAAAGATCGCCCGATTTAACAGTTCTAGACTTTTTTGGTAGGGTTTTTTGAAGTTTCGTACTTACGTGAACAAGCTCGAGACCCTGGAACCCCTCAAGGACAACATTCGACATGAGTGCAGGAAGTTCTGGCCAAAGTGATGTAAAATGCCATTAAATCAGTCCGCAAGCAATCAATTGTGACGGTGCCCATTTGGCTGATATCATCTTTTCTACTTGACTAATAAAATTCTGAAGGCTCAAGTAAACATAATCAAAAAACAGAAATAGAGTTTTTCATTTACAACAAACAAGAGAGCCAAACAACATCAGATAATTTATTTGGGCCCACCTTGTATTTCATTTTACAAATGGCTTGCCACCCAAGACACTTCTTGGGGAATTTTGTAAGTTTTTTTTTTCTGCTACTAGTTTTAAGCCCATCAGTCACAAAAAACTTTAACCTAGAATTATGAGAAGTTTGTCAGTACATAAATTGTATTGCGTTTAAATTCTTTGCCGCATTGCGATCTGGAACTTTTTGAACTTTATACGACTTCAACCCAGCATTAGCTTTAGCTCTTCACAAAAAAGGGTCAGAGCATTAAACTTCAAGAGCTGCTTCTCTAAAAGAAGTGTTCGGATGCTCAAGTCTTCCATATACTGTTTAATTGCTTTTAAAACAGTGTGAGGATAAACCTTTAAATCTAATTTTTTATTGACAGCCCATATTGGATTTAATAAAAACTTTTAATAAATTTTCATATACTTTTTTTCGCTTTTCATTTTGGCAGAAATAACAGTTGAAAATAATGATTTAGAAAAGGTTAAGACATATTTTTAAAAGCAAACATTAAAAAAAATACTAATTTGTTGGACCAAGGCTAAGTTTTAGCTGGAATAGTGTGCATGTTTTTTTCGACTCACTCCTTATAATAGAATCCAATCACTAGGTTTTGGAAAAACCGGCCAATAGATGACCTTATGATAAATATAAAATAAATTGTGGCAGTGTTTGGACTTGACTGACTATAAAGTTTAATTATATTCAGTTTCTGTACACGAAGTTAAAGTGCACCAAAGGTTAAAAAAACTCAGTATACATTTGCTAAGCAAAAGTTTTGTAGCTGACTCCCAACAAATCCATTTGCCGGCTAATTTCTTCTTAAACGGCTTATTTCGAATGTCTTCACAAAAGTTTTTTTATTGTTTAGTCATTTAAAAAAATTTATTAAAATTTCTGCGCAATATATATATTTTTTTTTTAAATCTTATGGAATATTTTTAACATTCTTGTCATTTTAGTATGTCATCTAACAAAAAAAATATTAAAACAAACAAAAGACACAAGCACTTATAATTTACATAAGGCGTGTCCTATTAGCATCTAAATTACTTTAAAAAATCTCCAAAAAAAAATACATGCATATCTCATTTATTTTATAGTTTAAATCAATTTTTCTCCATTATAGTAACCTTTTAATGAACTTCTTTAAAGGTAATTTTGTCGTTTAAATTCCATAGAAATTTTAATTAATTTTTTATTGTGTCCAACTTTTTGGCTTTTTTGGTGCCACAAAAAATATTGTTGAATATTTTAAAGAATATTATTAATCATTGAATAAAGTTAACGGAAAAATTAAAAAACACATTAAAATAATGACGTGAATGATGTTTTTTATTTTAGTAAAATTCGTAACGCTTTAAAATATTCCATTTAGATTTACGGTGTATTTATTCGAGGCGAATTTAATAAATTCGCTCTCTGCATTTCTTGCTTGTGTTTGAACAGGGCACACTCAACCAGGTAATATCAAGAGCCCAGCTGATTAAAATAAATTTGACATTTTCACGTTGCAAATATTTAATTTTCCACCGTTCAAACACAAAAAGGAAATGCAGAGGGCGTATTTTTTTAATTCGCCTTGCTGTTACCTTGTTTAAATATTTGTAAAAGGGAATGCCAAATTTGTTCTAGTCAGCTGAACTCTTGATATTACTTGGTTTTAAACAAGATTAATAAATCACTTTTACAAAATTTCAAGACGAAATCATAATCAGCTGGGTCCTTGAGGTACTACATGTATTACGACATGTCAAAGGGTTGTAATCGACAATGCATGTTCAGGCGTCTTACGACTTCGATATATAAACTTCCTAAAGAGTAAGAACTTAAGAAGACATATAAGAATAGCCAAAAGTCTGTAACATAATCCTATTTCTAGGGTTAGAAGCATATTGCTTGACACTTTGAGGTGAAGGTCTTCGAGCGTACCACTTGGATTTATGTGTCTAGGAAGCCTGTGAAGGGACCTTAGACCTGATATACCGATAGGTAAATATCCATGAATATTTTGAGGCTCAGATCTACGCTATATGCGTATGTGCCTACGAACATTTTAGTAGGAATGTAGGGGGGACTCAGGGTGCCCTGGTAGATCAGTCTGGGGGTTGTGGGTTCGATTCCCACCAGAGACCCTGGTAAGTCTGTTTCATTCTTCTGTTCTTTCTTTCTTATCCTTTTCTAAATTTCTTCTTTCCTTTCATCTCTACCTATTATATTTGCCTCTCCAGGTAACAAAAGGGAACCGAATTAAGCGGACCCAAGCGGCTGCCTGTTCTACCTAACCTAACCTAGGGGGGACTCGAATATACATATTTTCAGGAGCCAGGCGGTATAAAGTGTTCTTACGGCTATTGATATTATATCCGCATTATTCTTGTCATGTGGGCAATGAACGGGTCGATCGTCTTACCAACTGCGGGGTTGACCACTCTTTTGTTGGCGCGGAGTGGAGAGTTGACTACTTTAAGAAACGCTAAATTTGCTACCTACTGAAGTGAGTATGAGATCTCAAAACATGTACATACTTTGCGAATGCTCGGCCGCGGGCACTTGAAATTTACCGCCGCGCAAGTTATTAAGCTTTATACAGAGCCTAGACTTGTAGGCGATTCAAGTGGCTCCACAAAATACCTATTATTGGTAGGGTTCATTGTACCATCATCTAATAGTTGGAATTGTATTTCTACAGGTTGTCTAGAAACAACATGCGGTAATAAGCTCATGCTAGTGCATGTCTTCAGGGGTACGCGTTGATTAAATCTTGAGAAAAAAATTATTGTTCTGATTTTGACAACATATAACTCTTCTTTAATTAAAGTTGGCTTAAATGCAGCTAGACAAAAATTGCTTATCATAACAAATTTGATGAATTTTGAGTTGTGACAGTTTAATAATTAGGGTTCAATATGGTCAACAAAATTAAAGTGTATTAAAAGGTCAATGATACAAGTAGAAAATAAATCAAAACTAACTCTTAATTTGAAGCTTGCCGAAGCACAGTGTTTCCCAAACTGCAATAAATTCTATAATTTTAAAAATAGATAATTGAAGTGTTTGTGCATCTTTCTTCATATATTTTTTTTATTATTGAAACTTTTACATAAATTTTGAATTTGTTGAAAAAGCTATTTATTTTAAGTGCAAAGTGCTCTTAGTTTAAATTATTAACTTCATTTAATTTTCAGGTCTTACATAAATTTGTTTCTTAAACTTGTTTAAAAAATAAAAATTATTTTTGTTCTATTTGTTTTATTTATCAAAATGTCGAGTCTTCTTTTTTAATTTTAAGCTGATTACGCTTCGAAAAATATTGTGATTTCACACGCGACTGCACAAATTGAAACATATTTATTTTTAGATCTTTTAACATTTAAGCATTTTTAGAAGCAGCTAAAAAAATATAACTCGTTTATTATATATTCATCTAATCTATTTATTAATTTAAGAGTTAAGCCTTCTTATGACACAAATTTTATTTTTAGACAATTTAAGTATTAAGATTAAAAATGGGTTGAATTAAATTTATGAATTTTCAAATTTATTGCTTTAAACAGATGGGGTTGCTAAATCTACTTTGGTTGTTTCCTCCTAGTTAGAACAATATATTTAGTTTAATTCAAGTTTTACTTGATCGTATTGAACACCTCTATGTAAATTTGTTGTAGCACAGTGTAATTATAAATATATTAATTATATAGAGTGTCTTAAAATCAATGCAAGACTTGAGTTTGTTGACATTTGTGCAATAAAGTATTTGCAAATCCTAAAAATTAATTTGACAACTGACAGTTTATGATAAGTAAAATGGTAGTATTTATTTAGTAACAATCAAAAGACTAAAAAATATATCTTTGATTTGATTTAAATTTTGCTATAATTTTTGGACACCCTTTTTTATAAGGGTAAATATTTCGCACACTAAACTAAAAACAGTCACAACTCAAAATAAATATTTTTCTTGAGTCTTCTTTTTGGTTTTAAAAACATGTTTCTTATTTTAAAACCAAATTGAATTTAGCAGTAAAAAGACAGACCTGAAATGAAGTTTGCTTATAATTTTATCTGGAACCTGGCTAAATAAAAAATAAATAATTCTGATTAATTTTGACTTCCGGCTGTTTTAAATTTATTTTGCATTATGTATAAGCGCAATTCCGTCATAAAGTAACGTAATGCCATAATGAGATATTCCCCTTAATTAGAGAGAGGCTTAAGCTTTAAAGTAACACGTTTAAAAATTATTTAAGAAAAGCTTCTATTTTTTGAACTATAATTGCAAAAAAAATTAAGCCTCCCCCTGACTAAAAGATATATTGCATCTGGAGTTACGATACTTTTGCTGAAATTTTCCATATATGGTTTCCAAATTTAATTAAGAAAATGCCTTTTATTTGTATGATCACACACATAATTCAGTCCTTATAACAATCTATTTAGCATAAAGGCTTTATTTAAAATAAAAATTATTTAAAAATATATTTTCCCCCCTTATCCTAAATGCAGCCCCAGTTTTTCTCCAGAATGTTAATAAAAATTTTGTTGGCTAAACCTTTTATTGTTAAAAAGAAGTTTGCCATGAATAAAAAAAATAGTCTTAAGTTTCTTTCAAAACTTATTTAAAAATCACAGAACAATGAAGATTTCTTTGTTTGGTTTTTTTTAACGTTATTTATAACCAATAATAAATAAAACCCCCTTTTATAAAATTTCGAATTTTTAATTTAATTTGCAAAGAAAATTCGAAACTTCTTTATATTGGTAAAAGATTACGAGATAATTTTAATTGAAAAAAATAAAATAAAACACTGACACATAAATGTTTGATATAAAAAAATACTTATGTATGTTGCTTGTTGTTCTGTAACAATTACAATAAAATACATACAAAAACAAAAAAGCAAACAGTAAAAATAAATAAACATAGATACATACATATAAGAACTTTGGGACACTTTAACTCTACAAAGATTTTTATCATCAACACTATAAAAAATAAATCAAAGAAAACTACAAAATATAGAATATATGTATGTATGTAAGTATTTATATATATATATATTTACACACATATATTTTAATTAATTTTTATGCAATTTTTACTTCCTTTAAGCTTAAAAATCGATTGAGGTTTAAAAATTAGCTGTTTTGCAAACACCTCAAAAAGCTTTCCTCAACTTATGTGCATACGTATGCTTTGGGGTTTGCTTTCTTTCTTGTACCAATAAAAGAAAAAATTTTGACACTTACCAACCCAACTTCGTACTTTCGGTAGATAATCATTCCAGAACGAGCACCGTTTGGCCAATGGACCTCTTTGCAGTTTTTCAATTTTTTCATCTGTACTAAAGACATAATAGACCGGATCTTCTTTTGAGAAATTTGGCCAATCTTCACCATCAACAGCTGGATTACTAAAATGCACAAACAGAAAAAAAAAAATATTTGTATTGATAATTGAGGAAATGTTTTGTTTATTTAAAGATTTTAAGTGCCCACTACCAATTTATGGCTAGGTTAAAAAAAGAAAGAGCTTTCTTTTGTTTAACTGTTATAAAGTGTTATACACATAAGTGCTGGTTGTTGACTTAACTTAATTTTTTATAAAAGCTTAACAACACACATATGCCAGCAAACATTTTAACTACTGCTGACTTAAAGTTGGTCAATTATGATATTGCAGTACAGCGTCTTATTTTCTTTTATCTCTTGAATGTATTCGAAATGGTTCTTACTTTCTATACGATTAATATTAAAGGTTTTCGTTAAATAAGTACAGTGGGTGCGACTTTTTTCTTTCGAGTGAATTTTATAAAGCATATAATTTTATTACATAACCGTAGTTGAAAAAATTTTTTTTTGAAAAATATTTATTTCAAAAACAAAAGAAAGCCATATTGAAAAGATATTTTAAGGACAAAACCAGACGTGACCACCTTTGTATCTAAATATTTTTCCCTTTCATCGTTTCTAATAATTTTTTTTTTAATTTATAATTGTGCCAAAATTTGTTTTGCACAAGAAAGTTCACAATATGATTTACAAATAAATCCGAAGATGTGATAATTTATATTCAAACCTATACATTTCATAATATTTAATCTGATTGGAATGCCTGTTCAATGTTCTTAATCATTTAATTTAAGAATTTATAGAAAGTAAACTTCACATTTCGCAGATTTCTGCATATTTGTTTATGAACCTAAACATCATTTCCGTTTTATGTCTCGTACGATATGCACTTATTTCGCCCGATATTTTAGCAGACAAGGTTTCCAAAGTGAAGAATTTTTTTTTTTCAGTTAAAACTATTATTGCAAACTATGCACCCCTCTATAGGCGAGCAAATGTTACCTACGATGCCATGGAAATGCCCATATATAATTACCTTTCACATAACTTCGAAACCAAAAGAAAAATATTTTCTTTTTCTTTTCCTTTTTTTAAAACAGCTGATGCAAAATGCTTTGTCAGAACGCACTCTGACTAAAAATTTTCATACGAAGAAGAACACGGGGAAGAATTTTCGCATTTATTTGTATGATTTACCTATTTTATTTTTTGAGACAAAAATAAATTGATGTAAGGTCTCTCTCTTTATTGGCGTAGTTGAGGCTTAATTCATTATTTTCTATCCGTTTTAGCTTATACCTGCCTAAATTGCGTTTACAAAATGATTTACTACATATTTTTAATTATAAACTTACCCCGTTTTAGCAAATTCAATTACCGAGTTGAGCATACGTTTGCCAAGCTCTCGTTCAACAGGTCGATACTGTAATGATGTGTTTAATGGCTGACCAAAGAAATACTCGATTTCATCACCGTGTAAAACACCCATCCATTCACCCCACAATGAGGTACTAGTGCGCTGTAATAAATGGGAAAATATAAAAAAAATTTTAAAGAATTATTCTTAAATGTTTGGAAAACGATAGAAAATTTTTTTAATTTTTATGAATGTGACTCAGTTGACGCAGTCATTCATAATTTTTTCTGTTGATATATTTGCCCATCTAAATTGAAGTGAAAAATTTAGTTAAAAAACTCAAATTAAAGAAACAAAATATTTTTCTTTTTTACTAGCGGTTTCCGCATGACAATTTTAATGCAAAAAATCCCAACACACTGACATTTCTTCTAATTTTTCCAATAACACATATAAATTTTAATTTAAATTTTTGTAAACATTTGCTGTCGTGTGTAAATCAACCTTTTCCCATGTGTAAGTGGGTGCATGTTTTCCATTTTCTTTCTTTATGTTTCAAAGCGAACTAACTGCCTTCAAAATTGGCACAAGTGACTTCTTGATTGCATGATTTCTTTGCAGTTGTTAGTTGTTTTGGCTGTCGGGCTAACTGCCTGCTTAAATTGCCATGGTGAATGAAAGGTTTATAAGTATCAACTACTAAACTCTATGTTACTGAGGCTATGCTTCTTGTTGCTTTTGTTTTTGCTGTTGTTATTGTTTTCGTTTTTGATATTCTTACTGTTTAAACTGATGTAAATGTCGATGATGCTACTGTTGCATCTTACTTTCATAGGCATATATGCATACATACAAAAGAGGTCTTAGAAACTTTATTTGTTTTTTAAGGACATATACGGATAAGTGTGTATAAAAATCCATAAACCAAGTTTTTATACGAGTCTTTGTGAACTTTTGATATATATTTTAATAGCAGCATAATATCAAAACACTTAAGAAGCAAAAACAAATAAAAGCATAATTTTATAAACATACATATTTTCATATGTATGTATGTAAGTGCACAGTTTGACGCAATATTACATTGTATAGCAAATTATGCTAAGTTCAAATACTACAGTAGCTTTGTTTTAACTGCATTTTGTTGATGTGCGCTTTTGACTTAACTGCACAGAACTGGTTATTTCTGTCAATATTCTTAAAAATCCCATACAAACTTTCTTTTAAAGTACACTTTTTATACCTAAAAGAAATTATTTTCATACAAAACATCAAAATTTTCTGGGTTTTAATTTAACTGCGCAGAAAATACTTGTTTAAATGCCCTTTTTATTCCTGCATATTTACCACATTTTTTGGCTGTTTAAACCTGATCTAAAATAAAAAACGTGTAAGAAAGCTATAATCGATTAAGCCCAATTCTATCCTATCCTTCACAACATTTGTTTTGGGGGCTATATGAAAAACTACGCCGGTTATATTTTTATTTGGTATGACAGATGGTGGCATAAAGCTGGACACATATGGCTAATTCCACGCAAAAATCCCCAAATTGGGGAAAAATCGTTTTTTTTTCTTAAACAAAAAAAAATCAATTAGTTTACGTCCAAAAAAGAATAGAAATGACTGAAATATAAATTAATTGGTTCATTTTATTTTTATTTATTTTTCAATAGTTTGAAATTGTCACACCCGTCACAATTTATAAAAGGTTTTTTCTTAAGCAAAAATAGTTTTTTGTAAAAATAATAAATCAAATAAAATTAAAAACACTTTAAACTACTGTGATATCAAAAAAACTAAAGCTGTTTACAATAATATTTCACACAACTCGATCTTAAAGTCAAAATTTTCCTTAATTCAAATGTGTAAGATCACAACCGCCACAGTCTTCAAGTGATCATTGTGAGCATAAATCATATTCTTGCAGTGTTTTCTTACTTCTAATCGCTTGAAAACATACCATTCTTAAAAATCATTGCCTTTTACCAAAATTTTGAATTGTTTGAGTTATAAGCACAAATGTGAGCAAAATTTATACACCCGTCACAATGGAATGGTCTAAATGCAAAATTTTTTTAAAATCGAGTAATATTCGTTTAAGTATTTGCCAGAGACAAAAAACTTATCTCGGCCAAATTTCATCAGCATTTTTTTAAGCTGCTATCAGTAGCGACAGACATGCCTGAATCAACTCAGGAGGTGATTTCGAGTCGATCTTTTTATGTTTCATGCCAATATTTACTCTGAAAAGTACATATTTTTTGCAGCACATGTGTTTACTTTTATATACTGTTTATTTATCTTTTTGCCACGTAAAGTATGCCAATGATTAGAATTTCTTCATTCCCTTTTAGCTTTTTATGACTTCCTCCTTTTCTATTTTTTACTTTTATATTTTTTTCTGCACTTTAAATTGCATGTAGTTGTTATTATTTGAACAATGTCTACAACGAAGGGTTAAATTTTTTGACTACTTTTGAGTAGTAGAAAAATTAAAACTTGACTTTAATGCTATTACATATATAATACATACACTTGCCTTAAAGAAAATAAAAACCTTTTATCCACATATTATTTAAGATCAAACGATCTTACTTTACTTTAAAATTTTTTTTAATTATTATTTAATATTTGGTTTAACCACTTTACTATGCTTTTTAAAAATTTATAAAATTTAAAGGAGTTTATTTAAAAAAATGTGCATATTTTTATAAAACTAAGAGTATATGATTGCTAAAAGCTAACCTTTTCTTGATGCGTTCAAAGATCGGACCGAAAATTTACACAGTGTGAAAAACGGCTAAAATACCACGCTTTTGCTATATCTCAGAAACTTTAACAGTTATCAACTGCTAAGCTTCTTTAAAGTAATAACACAACCCCATGCAAACAAACAATTTTTTTTAATTTTTTACAGAATGTCTGCTGGCAAATTTATATCTTTAAATGCGATTATATCAAATTGTATAAGCGGTGCGGAGGGAAAGTGGCGCCGTTGATTTGTCAGTCACGGTGTCGCAGTGGTCACGCGTTCGCTGTGGGAACATTTTTTTAACAGTAATGATTTTTACGTAATTGCTCTTCTACAATTTTGTTCAAAGTTCGCTATTTGGCAAATAAGTATTGGACCGAGTGTAAATTTAATTATTTTGTGAATGCAGAGATTCCGCGGCTGCTTCGGCTTTGAATGTCCCACGACCAGTGCCTAGTCGATTTTCTAGGACTACCGAAAACGTTGAACAAGTCAAAAGCAGTTTACGTGAAAATCCGCGTGTTTTAATACGGAAAAGAGCAGCATCACTGGGAATTTTAAGAGCGATTATTTATGAAATTTTAAGAAAGAATCTTAGTTTCCATCCTTTTAAAACAAACTCAAACTGTTTAAGAACTGAAGGAAAGTAACTTTTATTTACGCCAAAATTTTTGTGAAATGATGTTGATGTTAATGCAAATTCAATTTCTCGGAACAACGAGGCTCATTTTCACTTAAAGGGACACGTCAACAAGCAAACCTGCCTGTTGCAGATTAAATTATTTAAACGTTATGAATTTGAATTTAAAAATAACGAATATTTTTTTTTTATGTATTGTGAGGCGGCAATACTACTATTTTGTAAATATGTCAACCCTATGTTGAGGTACAAGTCAACCCTGTGTTGACTTCGTGTAGCGTTCTTTTAATTGCCGAAGTTAGAATTCATGCCTGAAGAAATTATTATTTGAGCCAAAGGTTTTCTTTAAATTTATTTAATATAATTAACTATTTTACAAAGGGATAGAATACAGTAAGTTTTTATTATATGTAATGGAATAAATATGTATTATTTTATTTTATGTTAATTTGTCAGATAATAAAACACACACACATACGACGACACATACAGCAATACATACATACGACAAAAATATGCGCATACGCATAAGTATATAACAACAACTAATAAAAGTTACCGCAAAAACACTTTGCGCAAGATCAAAGACAGCGTTTTTATTCCTTGTTGGTTTTATTATTTCTGTCCCTTACGTGAAATTTAAACCAAAGTTGCAGCCGCAACATATTTTTATTATTGTATTCAATGCTGTCGGTTGATCTCCAGCAATTGAAACATTGATGCCTCGAAGAAGCAAACGATTATTAGAAAAGAAAATGTCGGACAACGAAGAAAATAAAATAGCCAAAACGAACAACGCCGAGTCGTTAGAAAGCTGCAGCGAGAATGAAGAGACGCTGATAGAACAGCCAAACACAGCCGAGTTGAAGGACGAAATTCTACAACTAAAGAAGTCTTTAAAATATTTAATGGAAAGATGTCAGGACTCATCTCTACCCAACCAAGTACAACAGCCGATTGTATCGTGTATATTGCCTAGTAAAATAGCTACACCGCCTGCCGTAGCGAACTGCCGAATGCAGACACCTTTAATGCCAGCATCAACCCCGCCGATGCAGCAACAATTTAATTTATGTGAATATAAAATGCCATACATGTATTATTTGCCAAATTCTACTGCACAACAGTTTGTGCAAACAGCAGCCCCTTTGCCCCTCTCATCGTCGCATATAACCACCTTTGCTCAACCTCAACCTACACAGATGTTTGCGAATATAGCGCCACGAATGACAACGACTGTTTCGTCTAATAATATGCCCCAATATTCGCAAAATATTGCACCATGTATATCTGCACCATACGCCGCGGAAAGGCAAGTGCATCGCGAATTCCGTAAACTGCATGATTTACCTGAGTTTTCTGGCCAACCAGAACAGTGGCCTATGTTTAGTATTGCGTACAATGAAACGACAAGAAATTACAATTACACAAATTTAGAAAATTTGATGAGACTTCAAAAAGCTTTAAAGGGAGACGCCAAATCCAAAGTTGAAACCTTTTTGATTCACCCAGACACTGTGGGTCAAGTGATGAGTACGTTGGAGTTCCATTATGGACGACCTCAGCTACTTATACGCAGTCAAATTTCCAAGGTCCGCTCTTTTCCTCAAATAACTGCAAAGAAAATGTACGAGATGGTTAATTTTAGTACAATGGTATCAAACGTTACTGCCTTTTTGGAACATGCGGGTGCCACACCACATTTATCAAGCCCTACTTTAATAGACGAGTTGGTCAGTAAGTTGCCGCCATCTAAACGAGAGGATTGGATGAGACATGCTGTGCAAAATCTTGGTCAATATCCCAGCGTACGTCAATTTAGCGCATGGCTGCAGGATGTGGCAACTTACATTGCTCTTGCGGCAGAGACTGAAAAAAGTGAGGTGAACTACGATAAAAAGGACAAGATGAAACCGTCATTTACAATAACTACAGAACACCGTCTTACCAAATGCGTTCTATGCCAGCAAAACCATAAATTGTACCAGTGCAGCAACTTTAGAGAATTAGCAGTAGATGATAGATGGAAACTGGTAAAAGATAAGAATCTCTGCTTTTGTTGTTTGCGGGCTGGCCACGTCTCCAATAAATGTCAAACAAAGCGAATATGCGGCTTATCCGAATGTACCAAAGCTCACAACAGGCTTCTGCACGAAAATATTAGAGGCAGCAGTTGCAAAAATGTAAACAAAAACAAGTAAGAGCGCTATATTCGGCTGTGCCGAATCTTATATACCCTTCACATTGGTCTTTAAATATACCCAGCCGAGTAATTTTGTACTGCAAATAATATAATAAAAAACCTTGTGCGAGTTTTAAAGTTCATAGAAAAAATAACAAAATTTTAACGTTCATATGAATAATAGAAATAGATGAAGAAGATTTGAGGTCGAAAGTTTTAAAAGTTTTCGACATTATCCATATTTAAAGGTTAATAAAACTTATTAAATGTTCTAGTCCCACTGCTCTTCTCCAACTTTTTTTCCAAAATGTATAAATTATTTGATTATTACTTTTTGTAGAATATTCGAAGTCGATAGCTGTAAAAGTTTTCCAGAAAAAGCGTAACGAAAATTTTATAAAAATTGTTAATTTGTATGGGAGCTACCCCTTCTTCATCCCCCACCCGAAAATTTTTTTCTTTAAAGCGTAGGCCTTGTGTTCCAATTACTTTTTGTAGAACATTTGATGTGGATATCTGTTATAGTTTCCGAGATATAGCGTATCGAATATTTTATAATAATTGTCGATTTGTATGGGAGCTACCCCTTTTTTTGCCCCCACTCAAAAAATTTTTTCTTTAAAGTGTAGGCAATCTTGCCCAATTACTTTTTGTAGAACATTTCATTTCGATATCTTTTATAGTTTCCGAGATATAGCGTATCGAATATTTTATAATAATTGTCGATTTGTATGGGAGCTACCCCTTTTTTTGCCCCCATTCAAAAATTTTTTTTTTAAAGCGTAGGCATTCTTGCGCAATTACTTTTTGTAGAACATTCCATTTCGATATCTGTTAAAGTTTCCGAGATATAGCGTATCGAATATTTTATAACAACTGTCGATTTGTATGGGAGCTACCCCTTTTTTTGCCCCCGCTCAAAAAATTTTTTCTTTAAAGTGTAGATCTTTGCGTACAATCACTTTTTGTACAACATTTTAAGTCGATATCTATTATAGTTTCCGAGATATAGCGTATCGAATATTTTATAATAATTATCGATTTGTATGGGAGCTACCCCTTTTTTTGCCCCCACTCAAAAAAATTTTTCTTTAAAGTGTAGATCTTTGCGTACAATCACTTTTTGTAGAACACTTTAAGTCGATATCTGTTATAGTTTCCGAGATATAGCGTATCGAATATTTTATAATACTTGTCGATTTGTATGGGAGCTACCCCTTTTTTTGCCCCCGCTCAAAAAAATTTTTTTTGAAGTGTAGATCTTTGCGTACAATCACTTTTTGTAGAACATTTTAAGTCGATATCTGTTACAGTTTCCGAGATATAGCGTATCGAATATTTTATAACAATTGTCGATTTGTGTGGGAGCTACCCCATTTTTTGCCCCCACTCAAAAAAATTTTTCTTTAAAGTGTAGATCTTTACGTACAATTACTTTTTGTAGAACATTTTATGTCGATAGCTGTGATAGTTTCCGAGATATAGCGTATCGAATATTTTATAACAATTGTCGATTTGTATGGGAGCTACCCCATTTTTTGCCCCCACTCAAAAAATTTTTTCTTTAAAGTGTAGATCTTTGCGTAAAATCACTTTTTGTAGAACATTTTAAGTCGATATCTGTTATAGTTTCCGAGATATAGCGTATCGAATATTTTATAACAATTGTCGATTTGTATGGGAGCTACCCCATTTTTTAAGCCCACTCAAAAAATTTTTTCTTTAAAGTGTAGATCTTTGCGTAAAATCACTTTTTGTAGAACATTTTAAGTCGATATCTGTTATAGTTTCCGAGATATAGCGTATCGAATATTTTATAACAATTGTCGATTTGTATGGGAGCTACCCCATTTTTTGCCCCCACTCAAAAAAATTTTTCTTTAAAGTGTAGATCTTTGCGTACAATTACTTTTTGTAGAACATTTTATGTCGATAGCTGTGATAGTTTCCGAGATATAGCGTATCGAATATTTTATAACAATTGTCGATTTGTATGGGAGCTACCCCATTTTTTGCCCCCACTCAAAAAAATTTTTCTTTAAAGTGTAGATCTTTGCGTACAATCACTTTTTGGAGAACATTTGATGTGGATATCTGTTATAGTTTCCGAGATATAGCGTATCGAATATTTTATAACAATTGTCGATTTGTATGGGAGCTACCCCATTTTTTGCCCCCACTCAAAAAAATTTTTCTTTAAAGTGTAGATCTTTGCGTACAATTACTTTTTGTAGAACATTTTATGTCGATAGCTGTGATAGTTTCCGAGATATAGCGTATCGAATATTTTATAACAATTGTCGATTTGTATGGGAGCTACCCCATTTTTTGCCCCCACTCAAAAAAATTTTTCTTTAAAGTGTAGATCTTTGCGTACAATCACTTTTTGGAGAACATTTGATGTGGATATCTGTTATAGTTTCCGAGATATAGCGTATCGAATATTTTATAACAATTGTCGATTTGTATGGGAGCTACCCCATTTTTTGCCCCCACTCAAAAAAATTTTTCTTTAAAGTGTAGATCTTTGCGTACAATTACTTTTTGTAGAACATTTTATGTCGATAGCTGTGATAGTTTCCGAGATATAGCGCATAAAATATTTCACCAAATTTGTGCAATTGTAGGAAAAATACCCCTTCCCCTGGTCCTATCTGAAAAAACTTTTTCCATTATTTAGGTCCCTTCTTTAGGAGTATCCGTGCCAAGTTTTGTGGCAAGAGTGATTATACTTACTGAGATATATGGGGATATATGCACGGATTTTGTCCTAAAAAAAATGGGTTACTCTGGGTTTTCGCTTATATCTCGGTCAATAGTGAACCGATTTTGCTGATTTTAAATAGCGATTGTTAGCGGGATATTTGTAATCGTTTGACACCATTAACAGGTCTGTATCTTTTTATTTGACTCCGGAAACTTGATTTCAACAGACGGACAGACGGACAGACAGACAGACAGACAGACAGACGGACAGACGGACAGACGGACAGACGGACATGGCTATTTCAACTTCCCTATCTATAAGGATCCAGAATATATATACTTTATGGGGTCGCAAATGAATAATAAAGAAATTACAAACGGAATGACAAAGTGAAATATACCCTATCACTATGTGAAGGGTATAACAAGACAAGACACAATGAAAATATAGTTAGTGATGATACAGTAACGATAGATAATGTCAATGCAAACAGTGTTGTTAACGCAATTGTTGATAATACTTTTGATAAGGAAACGCTATTTAAGTTTTTGCCGGTTAAGTTAAAGGGACCGAAAGGTACCATTCAAATTATGGCCTTTATAGATGAAGGCTCGAAAATTTCACTGCTGGAAGATGCAGTCGCCGCCAAAATTGGGTTAAAAGGTTCGGAGAGTAACTTGTGCCTCGGATGGATTGGAGGCAAAACGACAAATGAAGTATCAAAAAGGCTGCATTTGGAAATATGTGGTACTGATGATAACAATAATACTTGTTTTAATATGAAAAATGTATGGACGACTGAAAACTTAAAATTGCCACCGCAGAGTTTGCATTTAGAAAGGTTTGTGAATAAGTTTGCCGTTTTAAATAAAATAGAGATACATGATTACTGCAATGCCACACCAAAATTACTAATTGGTTTACCTCATACGAGACTTGTTAGACCTTTTAACGTGATAAATTTGGACGATAATTTTGCCGTACACCAAACAAATTTGGGTAACATTTTATTCGGGTCCAACGAAGATACAACTGAGGCAACTGTATGCAAAATTGATGCCGATATTTTGGATGATATCCATCAACAAGTGGCTGAATTTTTTGAAATAGAAAATTTTGGTGTAAATAATACGAAACTGGTGATTTCGCGAGATGACGAAAGAGCCGAAAAGATACTTCAGCACACTACACAGGAAATTGGTCAGCAGTATGAGACTGGTCTTATTTGGAGGCAGGATAAATTTGAATTTGTTGACAGCTACACTATTGCTAAAAAGCGCTTAGAAGCTTTAGAAGCCAAGATGAGCAAAGATGAAGATTTGGCCAGCTGGTACAACGGAAAAATTGAGGAGTACGTTTCGAAATCTTACGCCAGAAAAATGTCAACGGAAGAAATTCCTTGCAATGATCCTCGTATTTGGTATTTGCCTCATTTCTCAATAACAAATGTGAACAAAGGAAACAAAAGACGACTTGTGTTTGACGCGGCCGCTTCCGTTGACAACGAATCGTTTAATTCAAGGCTGATGAAAGGTCCAAGCAAGTACCAACCCAACTCGCTAGTTTCAATACTCTTTAAGTTTCGGCAAAGGAAAATAGGGGTCTGCGCTGATATAAAGGAAATGTTTCATAGAGTGAAAATTCGGCAGCTAGATCAGGTAGCGCAGCGATTCCTATGGCGTAATGGGGATACTGGAAGGCCGCCGGATGTGTATGTAATGCAGGTGATGATTTTTGGGTCGGCCAGCTCTCCTTGCTCGGCGCAATACGTAAAAAACTTTAACGCAACGAAATATGAAAATGTTAACCCCCGAGCCACCAAAGCAATTGTTGAGTGCCATTATGTTGACGATTACGTCGACTCATTCGATAGTATTGAAGAGGCGATCTCCGTGAGTAGAGACGTTGTTGCTATACATCAGAAGGCTAATTTCGAGTTACGAGGGTTTGTGTCAAATGCAAAGCAGCTGTGCGAGGTGATGAACAACGGTCAAAATGAAATAGAGCAGCTATATTCAACAAATTTAAACAGTAACATAGCAACATCCGAAAAGATTTTAGGAATGTTTTGGTTGCCGTCAAAGGACGAATTTTGTTTCGTTTTGAAATTTAATAAGGTACCAGAAGCAGTACTGGCCGGTAAACGGAAGCCAACAAAAAGGGAAATTTTGAGTTTGACGATGTCCATTTTTGACCCTTTTGGGTTTTTGGCCAACATCACAATTGTGTCAAAGGTACTCCTGCAAGAGTTGTGGAGGTACAAATTGGATTGGAACTCGCCAATTCCGGAAGTCATATATGAGAAATGGTTTAAGTGGTATAAAGAACTCGAAAACGTAAAATATATAAGGGTGGCAAGGTGTTATAGTCCATTCTTTTGTGAACCTACGTCTAATGTTGACTTGCATGTTTTTGTGGACGCAAGTGAAATGGCCTTTGCCGCTGTGGCCTATTGGCGTATGGACCATACAAGTAATATAGAGATTACCTTTGCCGCCGGTAAAACAAAATGTGCCCCAATTAAGCCCCTATCCATTCCTCGCCTTGAACTGCAAGCCGCGGTACTTGGTGTGAGGCTAAGTAAGATGATAATATCAGGCCATGATATTACGCCGCGTAACGTAATTTTTTGGTCGGACTCAAAGACCGTTATTAAATGGATACGGTCAGATTGCAGAATTTACAAACAGTTTGTCGCACATCGTATTTCTGAGATATTGGAAGTTTCGCAAGTGGAGCAATGGCGCTGGGTTCCAGGCACACAAAATCCCGCGGATGAGGGAACAAGATTGAAAACAACTACAGCTTGCTGGCTCAAGGGACCTGAGTTCTTGAAATCCGACGTTAAACAATGGCCAAGGCTACCAGATGATGTGTCAGAATATGATATCGTGTGTGAGAAACGAACTAAGTTTTTGTCAACAATAAATAATGTATCGATAATTCCGTTTGATAAATTTTCGTGTTATAACCAGCTAAAGAGAGTTATGGCTTGGGTAATACGTGCGGTAAGGATCTTCAAAAGTTATGCCAAAAATAGTCAAAGCCCGTTGCCAGAATTTGAATCATATCTGAGCGTGGCGGATCTAAATAATTCAGAGTTATTTTTATGCAAAGTAGCCCAGCGTGATAGTTTTCAAGACGAGTGCGAACGATTGCAACTCGACAAGCCAATTCCAAAAACAAGTGTAATTTACAATCTGACGCCATTCTTGGGTGATGACGGTTTAATAAGACTCTCTGGACGCATCAAAAAGGCAAGTTTTGTATTAAATTGTACCAGGGAACCAATAATCTTGCCAAAAAAGCACACATTGACAAAGCTGATAGTAATGCAGTACCATAACGACTTTAAACATCATAATCAGGAAGCAATTTGTGCAGCTATTCGTTTAAAATTTTGGATTCCCAGTCTTAGGCAACTAGTGCGATCTGCCAAGTCAAAATGTCAGCTGTGCAAGAATATGAGTGCAGTTCCAAAAAACCCTTTAATGGGACAACATCCAGTCGACCGACTTTCTCCGTATGTAAAACCATTTTCCTACACTGGCGTTGATTACATGGGTCCTTTTTTTGTGTCTGTAGGACGAAGAAGTGAAAAGCGGTGGGTAGCCCTCTTCACATGCTTGACAGTGAGAGCGATCCATCTGGAGGTGGCTAAAGATTTGTCAAAGGACGCAGTAATTCTTTGTATAAGAAACTTTGTTAACCGTAGAGGTCTGCCAGTGCGCTTGCGAAGTGACCGGGGCACCACCTTTGTCGGGGCGAGTAAAGAGGACTGTGTGTTTGAGAATACTATTATGGCGGAAGAGTGTGCTCGACGTGGAATCGAATGGGTCTTTAACACTCCCGCCCACCCATCAGCTGGAGGAGCGTGGGAAAGAATGGTTCGTGCGGTAAAACGAGTGTTATACTTTACGTTAAAGGAAAAATCTCCCCAGGTCGACACGTTCATTAGTTTGTTGATAGAGGCCGAGAATTTGGTTAACTCCCGGCCGTTGACCCACATCTCCATAGACAGTTCAGATAGCGAACCCCTAACACCGAACCATTTTCTTCTTGGCTGCGCAAACATGGTTCAAACGCCAACCGTACCTGAGAAGGTCTGCCTAAGAAAACAATGGCATATCTTGCAGCAACTCAAGCAAACGTTCTGGAAGAGGTGGGTGTTGGAATACCTACCAGAGCTGACGCGTCGCACGAAATGGTATCAGCCGATAGAGCCGATAAAGGTGGGTGACGTGGTGATAATATGCGACGATAATGAGGCGCGGGGGCAGTGGAAACAAGGCGTTGTAGTGGAAGTAAATATGGCATCTGATGGTCAAGTTCGCTCGGCGGCGGTAAGAACGTCGTTTGGTAAGTTGAAGAGACCGGCATCGAAGTTGGCTGTGCTTGACGTAAAAGGTGAATCTCCCAGATCGACTCACGGGCGGCGGGATGTTGCAGATTAAATTATTTAAACGTTATGAATTTGAATTTAAAAATAACGAATATTTTTTTTTTATGTATTGTGAGGCGGCAATACTACTATTTTGTAAATATGTCAACCCTATGTTGAGGTACAAGTCAACCCTGTGTTGACTTCGTGTAGCGTTCTTTTAATTGCCGAAGTTAGAATTCATGCCTGAAGAAATTATTATTTGAGCCAAAGGTTTTCTTTAAATTTATTTAATATAATTAACTATTTTACAAAGGGATAGAATACAGTAAGTTTTTATTATATGTAATGGAATAAATATGTATTATTTTATTTTATGTTAATTTGTCAGATAATAAAACACACACACATACGACGACACATACAGCAATACATACATACGACAAAAATATGCGCATACGCATAAGTATATAACAACAACTAATAAAAGTTACCGCAAAAACACTTTGCGCAAGATCAAAGACAGCGTTTTTATTCCTTGTTGGTTTTATTATTTCTGTCCCTTACGTGAAATTTAAACCAAAGTTGCAGCCGCAACACTGCCGTTAATAGTCTCCAAGAACCCGCAATCCTCAACTGAAACATCAAAAACCATTGCACCGTCCCAGGGTAACTGTTTGGTGGGCCTTATCCACGCATGACATAATTGGAGCATTTTTTTTTAATTCTCGAGGCCAGGCGATGAATGTCAGCGGTCAAAATTATCGGCAGAACTATTTTTGCCAAATCTCCGAGCTTATCCGTTGTACTCTTTACGCACGTGGTTTCAACAGGATAGGGCGTTTACACACACAGTCAGAGCTTCGATGAATTTGTTTGGAAAAATGTCCCCCTAAACTGATAAATTGCTTTGGAGAAATCCCATGGCCACCGAGACCATCAATCTATTTTCCTTCGATTTATTTTACGAACCTACTTTATAATGACAATCCCCGATCTCTTGTGGCTTTACAGGAAACTATTCGCGGAGAAATCAGCTCAATTGAACCAAGTTTACTTAAGCGTGGGGCGCAGAACACAAGCCTCCGCTTTGAACAGTGTTTAAATCGACGGAAGACGTCTGGAGGACATACTCTTTAAAAAATAAAGTCCGCATTTTCATTCAATTGCTTAACGATCTTAATAAAACTTTGTGTCAGTTATTACGTTTTTTATTTAAGTTTGCAAATATAAATCTTTAACCAGACACCCTGTATAGCAGTTGTTGATTTCAAATCTCCTTCAAGGTAGTTTTTTACTTTAGCACTTTATCTTCGTTACTACTTATTTAATAATATATATTAAAGTTTTATTGTCTTTAATAATTTATTTATTTATCTTTTAACTTTTTTCATCCTGGCTAGTCCTTAAAGGACTCTTCTTAAAAATTGGTGGCATAAGACCCTAAAGATTGTAGATCTTTAATTAAAATAAAGTAATATTTGAGGCAAATATAGCCTACGTATGTGATATGAATATATATATAGCACCACATCTAAGATATTTCTCTTTTGCACATTGTTGTTTAATCCAGAAAAGTCGACATTATTTTAACACTTAAAAAAATTAAATTTAGTTTTGTTCCGATAAATTGATTTAATTAAGAGATAATATATACATCTTTTGTAAATTTTCCTTTATAACCCAGAAAACCTAACGAATCACATCAAAATAGAGATCGTGATTAAAAAAAATGTTCAAGCAAAACATTAAATTTATTTCCAGACATATTTCTGTATGTACGAGTTTTGTTATATGTTAAGGTATTTCAAATAAACAAAAAAATAAGAAATTTTCAAAAAAACTAAGTGGCTTCTTTTAGGTAAATTAAAGTTGAATTGTGGTTTTATTTTTTTTTTGTTTAGGTCAGTTGCTTTAATATTCTTTTCCATAATTTTTCTTTACTTTTGACACACAACAGCCACAAAATACAATAAAATAATTACACTTACAATAAAATTAATGGAATACATCATTAATGGTGACATTGGTCTATTTTACTTTTGTTAATGTGATGGTAAAGCTTAACTTCAGCTACCTATCGCTCCCACTTTTTGTGTCGTTATTATTTATTAAGGTTAAGAAGTCATAAAAATATAACTTCATACCTCAACTGTTGCCACAATTTCTCGCTTGTCATGTTAAAACGAAAAAATTATGACTCTTCTTTGGAAAACTTAAATTTTTTTAAAGAATTTTTTTTAAGTAACAATTAATTAAAAAGTGCTTAAGACATTTCCCTACAGAATCACAAATTTTCTTTAATAAAAATTTCTTAAAAATTTTATATTTGTTAAACAAATGTGTCTTAGTAAAAATCATATTTTAAAATAAAAAATTGGCACATTACAACCCATCAAAAAAAGCTTGGCAAAAAACATTATTCTGGCAACGCTGTCATATTTTATGGCCTTACAATACGTTATTTAATGAATTAAGTTATTTATTGTTAAAAGCAAGCAAATAAAGCTCTTTTTTAAACTTATTTGAGTGTTTTATACGGTGTTGTTGCTTTATTTTAATTTTATTATTTATTTCTTTTGTTATTGCATTGTTTGACTGTCTGGAAAATTATTGTAGGTGTGTCGTTCTTTAACATTTTTAGCGTACATAGGTTTACCTACATAAGCAAATCAAAGCATATTTTTGTGGGAACAAAATTGCTTAAGATGATTCATCTTTTCTATAGCGGGGAGAACAAATTAGTACATGTTAGTAGATCCTGATCTTATTTGTGCTTTAGATTAAAAAAAATTTCTATATAAAAAACTAGAAAAGCCATAAGTTTTACGAACAATAGTAAACAAAGTAGTTTTTAGAACAATTCGAAAAAGGAAACAAAAACTTCTCGCATGTGTTTGATTTTCCCATTTAAATGAGCTTAAGGGATAGAGTCTCTTTTTGCTAAGTAGCGAAGATTACACTGTACAAACAAATACGTATTTGTAGGCCGTACTGTATATTTTTATAGCTTACCCGGTGCGCTTCGCTACTTACATGAGATCAGTGAAGCCACATGTTTCTTTTTAAAAGAAAAAGTTTTAACCTACCAGCAACTATTTTGTTCATAAATATTGGTTATGAATATTTTGTATTGTTGGTATATACATATATTTGGCTGGGTATGTAATAACACTGCTTAACAAATTAAGACTTTTTAGTTGGAGAATAATAGAAAGCAGAGGCAATATTTAATATATATAAAATAAATTTTTGATCTATCTAATCTAAGTTTCTTTTTATGGCTTGTTAAACTTTAAATTTTCTGAGCAAAGAAAGCATTATGCTAAATTAAAAAATGCTAAAGCTAGTTTCTGAGATAATTCTTATTATCAAAGTTATATTGTGAATTTTTATGGGGATCGTTTTTAGTGAAGGTCTTAACACTCCTTTTTTCTTTAAAGGAAAATTTTAACTCTCTTTCTGAGGTAACAAAAAAATCTTTTAAAAAGGCCATTTCAGAATTCAATAGTTTTATGAAAATTTTTGTCAGACTTGACATAAAAGGCAGGGAAATTGACACAATTAATAAGGTTAAATTCTTTTTTCAGGGCTCGTTAAAATAGTGCAAAAAAGTCTTTAAATATTATAAATATTTTTTAATTCTTTTTTAATTTTTATCAGATAATAATAATTTTTTGATTTTTATTTTTTGACAAAAATAACTATTTTTTTTTATTTTTATAAAAATCAATTTTGATAACAACAGTCGTTAATTTTTGAATTTTATATTTATTAAAAATATAAAAAATACTTCTGCCAAAATAGAACAAAAATAACTATTTTTTCTTGACAAAATAAAAATAATTAAAAAAAATATTTCTTGGCAAAATAATAATTATTACCTTTTGAAAATAAATTAATGTTCAAAAATTTAAAAATCACTAGAATTTTAAAAATCTGGATTAATACCACCAAGATGATGTACTTCACTTAACTTTTCGATGTTTCTTTTTACATCCTTTTTTTCATTGAAAATTCGAAAACTATTATTTCCTAGTTTTTTCTGAAACTGGATTTTTGTGGGATCCATGATAACAAAATATTATAAATTGTTCATCATAAAATTTTATTTAACACTTGAAGGCGTACGGTGAGAATTTTTTTTTGAAGTTGAGTAATATATTAGGCAATTAAAGCCCAGAGATATTTGTATGGAAGTTAAGTATATGAAACGATGAACCGATCATCACAACTTTTAACAGACTTGGCCCGTATATCAAAAAGCTTTTTTGCGAAATGTTTAATTTAAATATCTTTAAAAATGCGAACTTAAGCATACTTTGACTACAATAAAACATATTTACCTAGCTGGGATTTTTTTGACTTTTTTAAGTAGGACGCAAGCTAAATAAAGACTAAAAACTTAAATTTAGTTTCCTGCAAAGCAAAAAAATTCGACTTAAATGCTCTTTGCTGATCGTCTTATATTTACATATATCTACCCGCATACATAATTACGTTGGTTTAAAGGATATTATGCGTTTGTGCGCATGCGTGTAATGTTTAAAAATATTGGTCCCAAACCCAAAAGATTTAGAATCATTTCCTGAGTCAATTAACCTAATAACATTTTTTTCATGTATTTTTGTTTGGCAAAGTCTAGAAATAAATTGATAAAATTTGATTTTACCAATTCTGTAAAGAACAAGCAGTAACTTACCCAGAAGTCTTGTTGGTCCAATGCCTGTCAGTATCAGAACCAAATTTTAAACAATAATTTTTATACCTTTTTTAATTTCTGGCATTAAACAGGTGGTTTAGAAAAAATATGTTCGGCTTAGTCGACCATAGCTACTTTAATTACGATAACTATTAGCTAAAGCTATGCCTATATTATAGGAATTCTTATAGGATCCTACATTTTTGTTACGGGTGTAATTATTTTACTCTAAAACTAGTTTAAAACAAGTAAAGAGCGCTATATTCGGCTGTGCTGAATCTTTTATACCCTTCACATTGGTCTTTTTGTTTACCCAGAATAGCGATCATCGAAGAGATATTTCTAATGGTTTGACTCTAATACCTAATTCGTAGTAAGTACTTGAATTAACTCCGTATACTTGAACGAAACATGATTTTTGCTCACAATGACCAAAGAAAAGTTTTTCAGCCTGCAAAGCCACCCGTCACAAAAACTTAAAATCCCCAGAAACCCGAAATATTAAAAGCCTATTAAAATCATATATCAGAAGTGTTTCATTAAATTGCACGTTACTGTTTTATTCAAAACCCTTAGTCACCAAGTCATTTAAAGCGCAGTTCCTTTAAAATGCCCAAAAGTAAAATTAAAAGTTTCAAGAAACAAAAAAAACATATAAGAATGAACAAACAACATAGATAAAACAATAATTTCTTTTTGCAAAAAATTAACTTTTCGCCATAATTCAAACTTCTGTCAGTTTCTGAAAAAAAAAATGTTGCAACAAACGAAGGAAAAGCATAAAAATCAGCAGAAATAAAATAGTTTTGTGTTTTTTGAATTTTTGAAAAATTGTTTCTCCAGAGAAGAAAGCCAGACGTAGAGGAAAGTTTAGCTTTCTTTCTTTCGTTTATATTTCTGCTTTTAAGTATGTACTTGCTTTTAGTAATGTGATGATATTGAAGGCGTTGATGGTTCTGTTTAAATGTTGGTTTGTAAGTGATAGTTCTAAATATTTTTTTGTTATGAATATGCTTTAACTTTCTTAAATTTATAATAAAAAACACATGAAAACGGTAATTATACTTTTAAATAAAATTTAAAAAAATTGCATAACTTTTAATAAAATATGAAAATTGCAACAAGAGAATAAGCTGTAATTTCCTGTTTCCAAATTATCAGCATAGAAGTCTATCCTTGTAGTGCTTTTGTAAATAAAAGTACAGTTGGCAGTTAAATATAAATGTTTGTGCTTAGTTTTCAAATAAAAGCTAAAGTCAGTAACAGTCCATACCATATCGTAAGTTCATTAGTTCTGAAATTTCTTTCACAGAATATTAAAGAAAATTCACCCGTTTTTACAGCGAACCATATGTAAAAAAACCACACACATTGCACTTGCCATGAAAAAGATCTTTAAGCATTTATTTAATTCAATGCAAAACGCGTTTTTTTTTTTTTGGAATATTAACTTGCAAAAAAGCCGTTTTCTTTTAGGCTGCATGTGCAGCTTAACAGTTGAGGCAGTGATGCCAACTTTTTGAAAGCAAATAGCACATCATACACAAAAAAGGCACCAAAAAGAGTAATTTGTCATTCAGAAAAGCGTAAAAAAACACTAAGCTGATTATAGACACACCACAAACGTGGAAGGGATATTATGCATATGTTTATATCGCCTTATAGGAATAGTCTAACAGCCACTTGTTCTATTACCGGTAGACTGGGAATCACTTTCTTAGTCGATTAGAGCTTGTCCACCTGTCTGTCCATCAGACTGGTTGTTCATGTGTTTTTTTTTGGGGCTAAAAAGCTTTAAGTATCATTCTCCACAAAATTTTGCATATCTTAATAACCTTGCTTTAAACTTAATCCTATTTATTATGCATCATGCGCCCCTCCCCCACAAATCCTTTATTAAGCGATAGCTAAAAATTTTTTCAGTTTTACAACAATTTTCAAATATTATTCAGGATTTGATTTTAATTTTCCCAATATTTAGAAATTTTTGCAATACGAAATGGTTTTGTTTTCAATAGCCCTTATAATACATTTAGTAATAACCAATGGTTATCCAGAGGTATAAGCTAAAAAATCAAAGCAGGTGAATAACGAAAAATTGTTTGTTGAATTTTTGAAAGAACCCTTAACTGTTTGGGTTTGTTTATAATAATTCTCAATTAGTTTATTGAAGTTATTATATAAAGGCAGAAAATATTTATGCGGGGTTTTAAGAATTTAGTTAAAGTCTACTGATGAAACTAAAAAAAATTTTCAGTTTAAGTTAAACAGCACGAATTTATATTTTAATATCAAACAAATGTGTACTTAAAAAAAATGTTGGTTTAAAATGGGTCATAAAGCCGAATTAAAAAGAGTTTTAGGCAAATTCGGTTTTTAAAGTTTGACTAAAAGATGTTAAAGTGAACTATTAATCAATCGGTTAATACATTTTTTAATAAAAAATACCAATATGCTGTGAGATTAATAAAGAGTTTCTAGGCGAAAAAAACCATTCGTGAGACTTGCAAAAACAGTCACTGAACGCGATAAATGCTGATAAATTTTAAAATTTTAAAACTTGTAAAATCACTATAGGCTCTATAAAAAATCAAAAAAGCACCATCTTAAAGCTTTTTTTAGTTTTGCACTTAAACTGAAAACTTGGCATTTTGAGTCATTAAAAAGTACCAAAAATAGTGCTAAAAGCACTAAGTGAGCATCACAACTTGCAGGATCATATTCATTGCGTTAAAAAACACAAACACATACAATCTTAACTATAAAAATGCCCCGAAATGCTTTTTTTCTTCGCTCATAAATTTTCTTGTAGTTTAACAGTTTTGAATATACAGCAGCAAAGTTGTAGTTACAGCCATATATATATGTATGTATGTACATACATATGTACATAATCTATTCGTTTAATGAAAAACTTTTGGTTGTTATATACTTACTTATAAGTTATTATTATGCTTCAGCTAGTCAAGTCACTGTAGAAAATTTATGCCCTCAAACTTTTTTAAATTAGGTGTAACTTTAAATAATATGTGGCCTTTTTATTATAGACGAATCTTATGAAACTAGTATTTAAGCAAAAAAATTCTTTGAGTTATTTATTGTCATGTTAATAGCCTTGTATGTTTAACAGTATTAAAATTATAAAACTCAACATAATTTAGATGGCTCAGACATAAAAAGGAAACAAGAAATTAAATTATTTAATTTATGTTAAGTTCAATAGTACGCACAAAACGTAGGTAGGTTAAGGCGACCGTCACAAGTGGTGTTAACATAATTTTCTGGAAAGCGCCTATAATGACAATGTTTTCATGATTTGCTAAAGTCACTTCCATTTTAACTAAAAAGACTTGCAATAGCATCTTTATTTGCATATATGGGACCCATGGAATAAATAAAGTAATTGTTACAGGATTTTATTTAACAGTTAGTGGCATAAAATGATAATATGTGCAACATTTTGCGGAAATAAAGTAACATTTGAGGCATAGATGTTATGAAGTGATAGGCAATTGCAAAATTTTTTAGATATAATGTAATATTTAAAGCAGTTATTTCTCTGAATGCTTTTCCCGGGTACCTATATAAAAAACAGACCGATCATATTAATATTCTAAATAAGAGTCATATAGTGACATACAAATGCAAAATTTTGCGGCGCTAGAGTAATATTTATAACAAAAAAAATGCTTATTCCGGGAAGACACATTCTAAAATCAGGAAGCTTATTTTTAAATTTATCCACAATCGTACAATAAATTTTTAAGTGCGTCTGTACTTAGGTTTTCTTTACTTGTAAAGGAAGTTATTCGAAACTTGCCGTTATTGTTCCAAATAAAATTGTTTTAATCTAAAAAGTATTATTTGTGTCAAAGAACTAAAATTAAAAACAAATTAAAATATATTCTCAGATTATCTGTTTTTATATTTACAGTTTATTGCTTCAAATTATAAATTTTGCTTTTAAAACTGTTTTTTTTTTTTAAAGAAACTTCTTTTGAGCATTTTATATCCCGAGTTTTTTTTATTATTAATTAAAAAGCAAGTAAGAGCGCTATATTCGGCTGTGCCGAATCTTATATACCCTTCACATTGGTCTTTAAATATACCCAGCCGAGTAATTTTGTACTGCAAATAATTTAATAAAAAACCTTGTGCGAGTTTTAAAGCCCATAGAAAAAATAACAAAATTTTAACGTTCGTATGAATAATAGAAATAGATGAAGAAGATTTGAGGTCGAGAGTTTTAAAAGTTTTCGACATTATTCATATTTAAAGGTTAATAAAACTTGTTAAATGTTATAGGATGTTCTTGTCCCCCTGCTCTTCTCCAACTTTTTCTCCAAAATGTATGAATTATTTGATTATTACTTTGTGTAGAATATTCGAAGTCGATATCTGTAATAGTTTTCCGGAAGTAGCGTTTTGAAAATTTTATAAAAATTGTTAATTTGTATGGGAGCTACCCCTTTTTTTGCCCCCACTCAAAAAATTTTTTCTTTAAAGCGTAGGCATTCTTGTAAAATTACTTTTTGTAGAACATTTCATTTCGATATCTTTTATAGTTTCCGAGATATAGCGTATCGAATATTTTATAAAAATTGTTAATTTGTATGGGAGCTACCCCTTCTTTTGCCCTCACTCAAAAATTTTTTCTTTAAAGTGTAGGTCTTGGCGTACAATTACTTTTTGTAGAACATTTTAAGTCGATAGCTGTTATAGTTTACGAGATATAGCATATCGAACATTTAACAAAAATTGTTAATTTGTATGGGAGCTACCCCTTTTTTTGCCCCCACTCAAAAATATTTTTCTTTAAAGCGTAGGCCTTATTTCTCAATTACTCTTTGTAAAACATTTCATTTCGATATCTTTTATAGTTTCCGAGATATAGCGTATCGAATATTTCATAAAAATTGTCGATTTGTATGGGAGCTACCGCTTTTTTGCCCCCACTCAAAAAATTTTTTCTTTAAAGCGTAGGCATTCTTACCCAATTTCTTTTTGTAGAACATTATATTTCGCTATCTGTTATAGTTTCCGAGATATAGCGTACCGAATATTTCATAAAAATTGTTAATATGTATGGGAGCTACCCCTTTTTTTGCCCCCACTCAAAAAAATTTTTCTTTAAAGCGTAGGCATTCTTGCGCAATTACTCTTTGTAGAACATTTGGTTTCGATATCTGTTACAGTTTCCGAGATATAGCGTATCGAATATTTTATAACAATTGTCGATTTGTATGGGAGCTACCCCATTTTTTGCCCCCACTCAAAAAATTTTTTCTTTAAAGTGTAGATCTTTGCGTACAATCACTTTTTGTAGAACATTTTATGTCGATAGCTGTTACAGTTTCCGAGATATAGCGTATCGAATATTTTATAATAATTGTCGATTTGTATGGGAGCTACCCCATTTTTTGCCCCCATTCAAAAAATTTTTTCTTTAAAGTGTAGATCTTTGCGTACAATTACTTTTTGTAGAACATTTTATGTCGATAGCTGTTACAGTTTCCGAGATATAGCGTATCGAATATTTTATAATAATTGTCGATTTGTATGGGAGCTACCCCATTTTTTGCCCCCACTCAAAAAATTTTTTCTTTAAAGTGTAGATCTTTGCGTACAATCACTTTTTGTAGAACATTTAATGTCGATAGCTGTTATAGTTTCCGAGATATAGCGCATAAAATATTTCACCAAATTTGTGCAATTGTTGGAAAAATACCCCTTCCCCTGGTCCAATCTGAAAAAACTTTTTTCATTATTTAGGTCCCTTCTTTAGGAGTATCCGTGCCAAGTTTTGTGGCAAGAGTGACTATATTTACTGAGATATATAGGGATATATGCACGGATTTTGTCCTAAAAAAAATGGGTTACTCTGGGTTTTCGCTTATATCTCAGTCAATAGTGAACCGATTTTGCTGATTTTAAATAGCGATTGTCTCCAGGATATTTCTAATAGTTTGACACCATTAACTGGTCTGTATCTTTTTATTTGACTCCGGAAACTTGATTTCAACAGACGGACAGATGGACAGACGGACATCGCTAAATCGGCTTCCCTATCTATAAGGATCCAGAATATATATACTTTATGGGGTCGCAAATGAATAATAAAGAAATCACAAAAGGAATGACAAAGTGATATATACCCTATCACTATGTGAAGGGTATAATTACAGGATTGTTCGAGTTATTCAAGTTGTTCAGTTTATTAGAAACCTTTAATTGACCAAAATTAAAATCTCAAACTCGTATTATTATTTATTCGAACAAAATTAAAGCCTGATTTATTCTTTTCTTCGTTTTATTAGAAAATTTTTTTTTCATGCTTTTTTAAAAAAGACTAAGAACTATGCATGAATTTTTTATTAGGTTTTTTTAGCTTATATCTCAGATCGTAGTAAGCCAATGTTTTTGAATTTTAATAGCGTTCTGTCCGGAAATATTTCTGATAGTCTAACACATAAACGCTTTCACTCTGACTTTATTTCGTCCAAAAAACTTGATTTCAACTGATGGACTGATAGATGGCTTAATCGAGATCCCTATTAATAAGGATCTAGAATGTACACATGCATACTTCATGGGGTCGCATATATGTATTATAGAAATAACATACGGAATTACTAACTAATACATTTTCTTGTCACAATGTGAAGGGTATAAAAAGCAAACACTTTAGTATACATAATTTATAATTTGTGTTAATAAAATCTATGCAATTTTAAGTATTTGCCTTGTTTATCTCTTTTTTTTACTCTGTCTTTTAGAAGCAAATCTCGTAATTGAATAAAATTATATACATTGGCCCAAGACCCAGTAGTAATGGTATAGGGTTTCTTCTGGTCGTTATCGTCATAAGGCCTAGACCCATTGGTATTAGTGCAGAAAGACCTCACTGCTAATTACATCCATAGATTTCAGGTAAGTTAAGAAGTAAAATACTAACTAATTGGTTTTCTCAAAAAGAAAAGAATAAGAATTGAAGAAAGAAAATTAAATAATAATTTCCCTTCCTTAAATTGTATGAATTTACAGAAAAAAATAAAATCAGCTGAATTGTCTGAATTTTGGAAAGAAACATGATCCAATTTCTTTACTTTTTATTATTTAGGAATTCCATTGAGGTTTAAGCCGGCCAACATTTTATCGGTATAAAAAGGATATTCAGTTTAGAAAAAGAAAACATGAAAAAGAAACGGATTCCTCTTACTATTCACGACCCCTGCAAGCATTATAAGGACCACGATATGGGGTTTTGCTACTGGAATTCACTCGGCTAGTATCGGTAGAAAAAGTCGCTTTAAAAAAAAAATTCTTTTACCATTAACGGAAAATATATTTTTTTAAATAAAAGGTAGATGAATAATTCCTAAGTGCCAGAATGAAAAGCAAAAATATGTCTTAAAACAAATAGTTCAGCAAAAATAATAAAAGTTTTTTTTTATTAAAAATTTTGTTAATCGAAAGGACATTAATAATTATACAACATAAAACATTTCAATATTAATTTTTATCTTATTAAATGTCTTTTTCAGCACTCGTTCTTATTTGGGTTTTTCTTTTAAAAAATCTCCTCGCTTTTTTTTTTTGCAGTTCCAAAATTGTTTTGTAATATGTATATAAAAAAAAATTTTAGCCATTGAGAAAAATATATCAGTAACAAAACTAACACAAATACCTTTAACCATGTGTCAATATAATTATTCTTGTATAAAATTTTAATGATGATCACACCTGACAAATACATTAACCCGCATATGCATTTTCCTTCTTAATAAAAAATAGCAAACAAGGACCTCAAGTGTTAAATTTTTATAAAACTTTAATGGATTTAATGCAAACATATTAACAACATAGGACGACATAAGCATTAATACATTTGAAGCAAAAGATAAATGGGGAAAAATGTTGCATTTTGACCTTAACAAAAAACGAAATGGTATAAAGCAACGTCATCAGGTTTTATTGCAAAAGATGTTAAGTTAAAACTGCAAACAACATCGTTAAAACTGCTATTTTGTTCCAATTTCTCGTCTTAAATTAAATGCATAAATACATGTGCATGTGTATATTTGTATGCATGTATATGTATGCTTGATTGTATGAAATCCTTTACATATAAGTATGTACTTGTGTGGGTAGGTAATAGAAAAATGCACTCATCATCGGTAATTTACTGTTACAAATTTGTTACAGGGAAGATTTTTTTCTACATTCTTAAGGAAATATTACTAACATTTATAGTAAAAGAAACACACATATATATGTAAATGTTTCAATTCTCAGGATATCATTTAAATAAAGTGCCCTGCAGAACTTTATCAACAAAAGTTTAAAATCATTTGTTTTTTACAGCACTTAAGCTCAAACTCTATTTTTATTCATCATTCTTGTATTTACGCCATCTTTATAAAAAAAATTTGCTGTATTTAAAAAATATATATGTCCGTTCATATGTATGTCTGTACATTTTTAAAATTATACAAAAAAATTTTAAATATGTTTTTGCGAAACTTTTTTACCTTTAATACTTACATGTGTAAAATAGTAATAATGTACTTGAGCACCTCGTTCAGCTAAGGCCTGTGCATACTCATTTGTTGGGCAGGTGAAGAAGTAATCACCGACAGCTCTGCCAATTTGCTGTTGATTATGATAGCCTGGATTATCCTCCCAGCTGGTATACTGCAAGTGGGTAAATGTTAAAAAAAATTATAAACAAAAGTTGTCGTTGAAAAATTGTTAATACACAAAATTTAAATTGTTGAAACTCAAACTGCATGTATCCTTGTATGTATGTGTTAGTAAGTGAAATAACTTCCCTGCTGTTTTCCCGTTTAATTTAAAATTATGTTAAAAGTTTTTTAAATTTTTAATTTGTTTTAATTTTATTCAATTAGGAGTTTTTGCCCCTAAAAGACAGAGTTAGAGAAAAACAAAATTTACTCAGCAGATACCTAAGTTTTCAAAGATTTTATTAATAAAAATTCACTTTTAATACCTTTCACATAGTAATAAAGATATGTATCAGTTAGCGATTCCGTATGTAATTTCTATGATACATTTTTGTGACCCCATTAAGTATATATATTCTGGATCCTTATACACAGAAAGAAAACTCGCTTTCTAAAATCAAGAATTTTATTCTTGAATTTATCCAAAATCTTTCTTGAAATTTTTAAGTACGATCCTTACTTACATTTTTTTAAATCAAGCCTATTCGTATTGCTTCAACAAATCAAGCAGAAAAAACCTTGTATTTTTAAAATATTATTTTACATTTGAAAACAAAGTGTCTCGGTGGCCCTGGTTCGAATCTCAACTTCGGTAAGAACAAAAAATTAAATTTAAAAATTATAAATTTTAAGTGTCTTATAAAATAAAAATAAAATATAAAATTCTTCTTCTTTAATAAAGCTCCATAAGTCAAAAAAATTACATTTCATTTTCGAAATAATTCCGTTTACGGCTTAAATCAATCTTTTTCACGCTTACATTAAGTACGGTTTCGAACTTAAATCAATCCTTTTTTTGGCTTAATTGTGGCTAAAAGTAAGAAATTCGTACTTGAAAAATTTTACTCGCAGTAAGAAATTTCGTACTTGATTTAAGAAAAACCGTACTAACCGTACTTTTGACACCGCTATGGCTTGATTTAAGTAAAGTTTTCTTAGATAATTTTTGGTGTGTAGATAGGGAAGTCGCTTAAGTTATTTTCTTTTATCCATCTGTTGATATCAAGTTACCGAATAAAATAAAGTCAGAATGAAAGCGTTTAGATGTCAGACTATCAGAAATATTCCTGGGCAAAGTGCTATCTAAATTCAAAAACATTGGCTTTATCAGCAAAAAAAAAAGTATTAAAAATACATGCATAATTCTTATCTTGATTAAAACAAGAAAAACAAAAAAAAAATTTCCTTAAAATAAATTAAAAATATGTATATAAATTGGCCTAAAATTTTGTTCGAGAAAATAATAATACGAGTTGGGGTTTTAATTTTGGTCGAAATATAGATAAAGGGTATTTAATAAGCTGGACAACTCGAATAATCCTGCAATTTTTTAAATTCATTGGGTGTACGGCTGGAAGAAATCGTAATTTTTTTTAATTTTACATTTTAATTTAACACATTTGGCACCATGAAAGCTTCCCATCTTTTAAGGCCAGCAATAATTTAAATAGTTTTCGAATGCGGTTTTCTCATGTGTGGCTTGGTAAAGCAGGGAGTAGAAAATCTTACCGTAAACTTCTTAGCGAAATATGTTTATTAAGCGGGCTATAAGTAAAAATTTTAGCAAATAGTAACACCCGTCACATTCGAATAGCACATAACTGAAAATATGTCTCTTAAGTTTAAGTTTAATTGAGCGGAAACGATTGTCTAACAAAATTTTTTATTAAATAAATAACGCTTATTCGAAGTAATTATTATGACTGCTATAAGCACTTAAATTAATCAAAAGTCTCAAAATTTTGAAAAATGCTGAGGTCATACATGTATAAAAATTTTTAAGTATTTGTATGTAACTATAGTAAAAACATAAAACGTTTAAAATATAGTGGAAACTATTAGTGCAATACCAATAATATAACATTTACTGGGTGAAAAATTTAATTTAACTCCATATTCAATCACTTTTGTCTATAGTTTAACTAACTTTCAAATTGAATTTGTATTTGTATGTCAATGTGTGATTTAGTTTGCAACATTAATATTCAAATTTATGTGCATATAAATATTATTTGCATTTTCATAACACATAAGACAACATACTTATACACTCATCGAAAATATACACTATACCTCAAAGGTACCTTTACACGGTAATACATATATTACGATATGTCAAAAAATGTTGTGGGATAATACAAAATCTCATCATGTAAAAGCATAATGTATTGGGTAGGAGAGAATACGGATGCAAAATTTGACAAGTGTTCGGTAAATGTTTATTTTCTAAACCATTTTAGAAACTTGTGTAATCTCATCACATTAGAGGTGTGAAAGATTGGCAGCACTTACGGCATCTAATGAAGGTGGCTACACTTAATGAAACAATACACAAACAATCAAAATAAAAGCAGATTTTTTTCATGTTGTTTTTGTTAATATTGTTGAACCTTAACCATATGGCGTTACCCTAAAAGGAAAGTGGCAAGAAACAACCGATTTTGATTTTACCAACCTCATCCGTGTAAACATGAAAAATACATAGAAGAGATTTTCATTCTCTTTTCTTAAAAACGGAGAGAATTTCATAATATTTTGAGTATACAAAATCTAAATACTTTGTATTACCATGTAAAACCCACTTTAGTAGTAAAAGATTTATTAAATATAGATACAGTCACTCACATTTAAACTCGGGAAGACACATGATAACAACCTCTGGCAATAACTTGAATGTTATGATAACGCTACGGTCACAAGTTCAAGTTTTCGCTTTCAAGTTGATCACACATATTGTTTTTCAAATTTATTTGAACTGATAATTGTGACTTAGGCTGCACGCAACTTGATAATCAACTTGATCATCAATTTTATTTCTTAAGCTGCTGTCGTCAAGGAATAAACTTTAAATGCCAAATTTGCAAAGGAATATTTATTAAATGAAACGCAAAAACTCTTTTATATACATATTGATTACATTTTTTATTTATTTGCGACTGAATTGTTCTACAACGACACACAAACCATCTACAATAACTTATTTATTTATTAATATACGAAAATTTAGTTAAAATTATTTGCGGTAAAATATTTTTTTTAAACAAAAACGAAAATACATAAGTATAATCAGATGCTTACTTGATCATCAAGTTGCTTTCAAGTTCGAAAAGTTTAAATGTGTTAGTAAAAATGTTTGAGTGTATTGCAACTTGAAAAACAAAAATTTAACGTCAGGCCGCTACGTAAAGGAATATATATCAATATTTTTATTTTTACAAAACCTACTGTTTATAAACAACAAACAATTTAATTCCGAATTCCGTTATAAAACGTAGTATGTGAACGAAAAACTGTGATCGGAGGGGGGTGTTTTCTGTGACACATTGAAAGTTGGGCAAAAGATGTTTTGTAAATTAAAAATTATTTTTGTTGTTACGTAATCAGTCATTCAGTGAAGTTTAAAAAAGTAATTTGCAAAATGCTGCGCAATATTAAACAGTCACCCTTGGAGAAACGTAAAAGAGTGGAAAAACTGAGCGATAAATGTCGAAGTTTATGAAAAAAACCAAACCAAACGATATTATCGCTTGGCACAGAGAAAATGGTTTAATTTTAAACAAACAATGTCGAGCCGGGCCAAAAACACCTGTCCTCAAAAGATGAGAGCATTGTTTTAGGGGAAGTGAAGAAATGCCCTTTCATTTCTGCTCCTTAATTGATTGCAATGTTTAAAGAAACTTCTAGGACTAAAGTTAACCCTGAAACAGTAAAAACACTTCTTCGAAAAAATTATTTTTATGGCCGAGTTGCTCGGAAACCCCAAAATGAGCGGCCTGTATTTGCTCGTCAGTATATGGTTAAGGGTTTTGGTTTTTGGAGTACTGTAAGTAGCGGCAAAAATAACAATTACATGGTTAAAACTTTTGAAGGTATTGTTTACTAACGAAAGTAAATTAAATTCATTTTAGTGTGATGGAAGGGGCAAGCTGTGGCGCATACCAAACAAAAACCTGGAATACAAGAAATTAAGAAAAACAGTTAAACAGTTAAACACGATGGGTTATGGTTTTGGGGGTGCATTGCAGCTTTAGGAGTTAACAATTTACATTTCATTGATGAAATAATGAACAAAAACATCTACTAAACAAAATTTGGAATAAAATGTGAAAAAAAGCGTTAGAAAACTCGGCAATTAAAGTAATTTCCAATTCTACCAGGACAACGATCTAAGGAATTTGGCATTTAATGCATATAATTGGCTGCCGTTTAACTGTACAAAGGTAATCAAACCCCCTTCAGAAAGTCCCGATTTCAAGGTCGTTCAACATTTGTGGGTTACCTGAAAATTAAAATTGCTTTGCTGGAAGTGTGGAATTACATAAGCCCTGATGTTTGCGAAAAACTAGTGAAATCGATGCCGAGCAGACATATTTAAATATTGTTGATTTTTTATGCCATAAATAGTTTATTGAATACAAACGTTATCTGTCCATTTTATTCATATGGCACCCATACAAATATCCATCCGAAATAAGCATTTTGGGCTCTAACTATTTTGAATATTACTTTACCTTTATAGAATTCACTTATTTGGCCAAAACTTTTTTGAGGTCATAAATTCTAAATTAAGTTAAAAAAATTGTAAAAGCCCATGAAAAAGGCTTTTAAATACATATGTATAGAACAAGAAGAACAAAAAAGAATAAGAATTTTTTTCTGTGTGACATAAGTAACAGATTTTATTAAAAATTGCTTTACAAAGCACATTAAAAATTTAAATATTTCAATAAATGTTTATTATTACGGGAGTAAGAGTTCATCCCTTACACTACACTTATTTTCAAATACCATTTTGTCTGTCTTCTCTTTAATACAATTAAATTGTATTAAAATTGCAAACATAATAAAACTTTTTTAAGCGCTAATTTGCTTTGCCGTACAGCATGTCTGCTAAATAAAAATGTTGCAAATTAACGACATACGACAATAAACGGCTCAATTATAAAATGCCAATAACTACTCATGTGTCAACATCAATGTCATTCTAAATTGAATTATTTTTGTATTCTGTTCGATTCCTGCATTATTCTTCTTTTTCTTTCACAGACAGGAAAATTTATTCTCCTTAACAAAAGCTTGTTTTATTTGTTTGCAGCTCTATCACTGGTTTCCTTATTTATTTAAGTACGTACTCAAGCGTGTGTGAGTTTGTTAAAAACATACAATAAAACATTTTTACTTTAATTTAAAAACTCACATGAGAAACTTTGTAATTTTTTTTTTTGGCAACAAACATTTTTTAATCCAATAAAAAATTGTGTGTCAGAGACGGATGCAATAAATCCATAAGGGAATAGGAGAACAAAATGGTGCAAAAATAAAAAGGAAAATAATAAATAAAATTAATAATAAAAAAAATGTTACTGTTTGTTAAGAGAAAATAGAATCTAACATGGTACTGCTTTAATATTTTATGATAAATAAATGTTTGTGTCTAAATACACTTCCAAATCACTAATGTCTTTTGCAGTAATTTTAAAGGAAAACAAAAGTTTATAAATTGTAAAAGGTGACTATTAACCATAATTGAATTCTATTCAAAACTTTAGTTCCTTTTATAACCCCCGCTGAAGTTTTTCGGGAAAAAACTTTCGTAGAATATTTCTATCCTCAAATGTTATTTTTGAAGGAACTTTTTTATTTTCTCGAAAAAAAGGTCAAACTGACCCACAAAGAAAGGGCTTAAATGGTACAGATATTTTGAAAATTGATCCCTATAAAAATTCTCTCAGGCAGCGCAAAAAGACATACATACATACATACATACATACATACATACATACATACATACATACATACACATTCAAACTACATTAAAACTATTGCAAGTGCAATTTTTAAATTAAATAAAATAATATTTACAAATACATGTGTGTATGTATCAGTGTTACCATAACTGAAATTCAATTTCGCACAACTCAGGCGCAAAATTATTCGAAAAATCCGAGAGGCTGTATGAATATATCCAATCTCCACTGATGCATCGAAGATACAGACTTTCGGACGAGTGCAGCGTTTTCTAGGCTGCTATTCTGGCGATGACGAGGGCCATGGAATTGATAAGGGAGGACGTAGATGAAAGAGGGAACTTTACAAGCTACGTTGACAGTCAGGGCATGCTCAAGGCTGTAAAAGAACATTATGTCATATCTAGATTTGTGGACCACTGTAGACGTGCTATCAGAGCGGTCATGGCGACACGCACATGCTGTGTTCTGGGTCATGGGACGTTGCCGGCAAAAAGACTGGCAATGAATTGGCGCAAAGAGTATCAGCCTTAGATATTTGGCTTGGTTGTGAGTCGATAAGGCTACCATTGGATTTCTATCTTGAGCTGAGAGGGACTTGGGTAATAGACAAAGTGGGCCACACCTAGAGGGCCATGGCTGATTGCGGAATCTCCGGGCTTCGGTAGCCCAGGCTGGACGGAAGGAGCATTGACCTGCTGCTCAAGGAGAGCAGGGGAGCTCTGAGGTGCGTTTTCGGGACTCTCAGAGGGCATTGCTATGTGAGATATATGAGAAGTAAGTGGGATAGGATCACTCCGGACTTCTTCTGGTTATGCGGGGATAAGGAGGAGATAAAGACTGTTTGAACACCACGTTTGACACGCAGTGTTAGGCTCTGTTGGGTTCCAGCTCATTGGGGCGTTGCCAGCAATACAACTGGCAATGCTTTGCAAAAAAGGGATCAGCCTGGGATATTTGGCTTGGTTGAGAGTCGGTAAGGCTACCATTGGATTTCTATCTTGATCTGAAAGGGACTTGAATAATGGACAAAATGGGAAATATCTGGAGGGACATGGCTAATTGCAGAATTTCTAGGATTCTTTGGCCCAGGCTGAACGAAAGGAGCACTGACCTGCTGCTCAAGGAAAGTTCTGAGTTGCATTATCGGAGCTCTCTTAGGGCACTGCGATGTAGATATAAGACAAGTTAGTGGGATAGGATCACTCCGGATCTCTTCAGGTGATGCGGGGATGAGTAGTAGATAAAGACTGTTTGAATACCTTGTCTTCCACGGTCCTAGGCTGCGGATCCGTCAACAAAGGTGGTTGGAAAGGCGCTCGTAAGGTGGACTTGTTGAAGCCTCTGGCTGTAAGCTAGGGAACATCATGGGATTCATCAAAGAGGTTGGGTGGCTGGTTAGACAGGTGGTTCAGCGCCTACGAATACTGACTTCTTTCGACTTCTCTGAAACGGCATTCTTTCTTTTTTTTCTTATTTCTGTAAAGCTCTACCTACAAGTTTTTTTGTCTTTCCTGTTTCTTTTTACGACTCTTTTAAAGGGATTCATAACGGGCCTAGGGGCCTCTGGGTGGAGGTGGCTTGTTGCACTCGTAACTATCCTTCGTAACTTAGCCTAGCCCAAAGTCATTTAATCTATAGCCAAAGGAGAACCAAATCCGTGTACAGCTAAAACAAATAATTTTTATTATATTATGTTAACTTGTTTATAAAATACTCTGTGGAAATTGCGTGTCAATTGGTTGGCGTATTCGCGTACTGGTACAAAACATGAATTGTACAAAAAGTTAATAGTCATAATCGGCTCAAAGGCGAACATCAAGTAACTAGTAAAAAAATGCTAAAGAAAGAAGAGTGGCCGGCCTAGGAACGCCCGTTCTGCCCAAAATATCGCCGCGAGGATGTCGAGCTGCCGCCAAAAACATCAACCAGACGACATGCTTCGCAATTAACCATCAGCCGGTCGTCCCTTACACGAAAGTTGATCAAAAACTTGCAAATGTTTTAGTACAAAGTCCAATACGTTCACTAGTTACCGCATGTTGACCGCCAAGCGCGTGTAACTTACTCTCAAGCCATCCAAAAAAATAATGAGCCATGAGCCTCATTTCCACCTCATCGGGTACGTAAACAAGCAAAACCATCGCTTGGGGGGAACAAAAAGCCACGAGTAATACACGAGGAGCCATTACACTCACTCAAAGTGACCGCATGCTGCGCTGTTCACGCTGTGGGAGTTATCGGGCCATTTTTTTTCGAATCCGCTGCTAGTCAGACGACAACAGTGGGCGGTGTGCGCTATAGGGCCATGTTGGCCGAGTTTTGTCTGCAGCACTTGAACAAATGAGTACTAAAGGACATCTAGTTCTAACAGGACGGAGCAACGGCCAATACTGCACGAGCACACTCGATATTCTGAAGGCGGTGTTTCCGGGTTGCCTCATCTCTCGTTTTGGCGATATACATTGGCCCGCAAGATCGCCCTATTTAACTTTTCCAGACTCCTTTTGTGGGGTTTTTAAAGTCCTGTGCTTACATGAACCCGAGACCCTAGAAGCCCTCAAGGGCAACATTCAACGTAAGTACGAGAATCTGTCCCCTGAAGTTTTCGCCGAAGTGATGAAAAATTACATAAAACGAGCCCGTTCAGCAACCAATTGTGACGGCGCCCATTTTTATTTTTTTATTTTATTTTTCTTTTTGAGAAAATTTGTAACATGTCATTACAAGATCTTGAATAAATATGTATTTGCTTTATTAAATCAATCGTATTGCTCTTCAAAGTTTACATATATTATCATGGTTATATCACTCTATTTACCAATTGAAAATATTTTGTTTTAAAAATATTATTTATTTAAATTTACCTGAAAAATAATGGCTTCTTGTTCAGCTTGCGAGGTTTTATTGAAAATGTTATACATTATTTCTAAGAACTTGTCACGTGGCAATGAGGTGGCTTCATCTTTATCGAAATAATCAATGAAATCATATAATAGAAAATATGTGCCTGAAAGTAAATTAAATTTTTATAGAAAAAATATTAATTTCTAGGAAAGTTAATATTATAAGATGTAAATATTATTAAAATTATATATGGAAGTTTTAACCAAATACAATTTATGTTGCATTAGTTCTTTTTTGTATAACTTTCAGTTTATTTTTGCTTTCACATCATCTAAAAAATTATCAATGTTTAAGTAATACGAAACAAAGAGGAGTAAAAAGCACCAAAAAAATACTTCGATAATACTTCTGTTTAAACTTTCTATATTTTAAGCTTTTAAATATTTTATTTTAGTTAGTTTCTTTGATTTATTTCGTATCCAACCCATTTATTAAAATAGTTGCCAATGAGGCGAGTAAATCATGAATTTTTCTTACTAAGAAATCCTAACGTTATCAATTATCAATGCCAATCATTCATTTGGCATGTACTGTGTGTGTGTTTTTCGGAGAAAAAAGAATAATTAGAAAAAAATAGAGGAAATCTCCTTTGTTGACTAAAACGTATACCTAACATGAAATTTATATGTTTCATAATAATAACAAGTAAGAGCGCTGCATTCGGCTGTGCCGAATCTTATATACTCTTCACATTGGTCTTTTAATATACCCAGCCGAATTATTTTGTACTGCAAATAATATAATAAAAAACCTTGTGCGAGTTATAAAGTCCATAGAAAACTTTACAAAATTTTAACATTCGTATGAATAATAGAAATAGATGAAGAACGTTTGATGTCAAGAGTTTTAAAAGTTTTCGACATTATTCATTTTAAAAGGTTAATAAAAGTATTTAATTTTTATATAATGTTTTAGTTCCATTGCTCCTCTTTAACTTTTTTTCCAAAATGTATAAATTATTTGATTATTACTTTGTGTAGAATATTCGAAGTCGATATCTCTTACAGTTTTCGAGATATAGCGTATCGAAAATTTCATAAAAATTGTTAATTTGTATGGGAGCTACCTCTTCTTCACTCCCCACCAAAAATAATTTTTCTTAATAGCGTAGGCTTTGTTGTCCAATAACTTTTTGTAGAACAATTGATTTCGATATCTCTTACAGTTTCCGAGATATAGGGTATCGAAAATTTCATTAAAATTGTTAATTTGTATGGGAGCTACCCCTTCTTCTTATTGTACAATTACTTTTAGTAGAACATTTTAAGTCGATAGCTGTTATAGTTTCCGAGATTAAATATTTCACCAAATTTGTGCGATTGTAGGAAAAATACCACTTCCCCTGTTCTTATTTTAAAAAAATTTTTTAATTATTTAGGTCCCTACTTTCAGAGTATCCGTGCCAAGTTTTGTGGCAGGAATGACTATATTTACTGAGATATATTGGGATATATGCACCGATTTTGTCTTAAAAAAATGGGGTATTTTGGACTTTCGCTTATATATCGGTCAATAGTAAACCGATTTTGCTGATTTTAATTAGCGATTATCTGCAAAAAAATTCTAACAGCTTGACACCAATAACTGGTCCGTGTCTTTTTATTTGACTCCGGAAACTTGATTTCAACAGACGGACAGACGGAAATGGCTATATCAACTTCCCTATCTATGAGGATCCAGAATATATATACTTTATGGGGCCGCAAATGGATAATAAAGAAATTATAATCGAGTGAAAACAGTTATCGTGTTCCTTTCTGAACATGTTGCACAAATAACTGGCAAGAGTGTAACATATCTTACCCCCAATTATATTTCAGTGTAACAAAGTACCACTTTTTATAGCTGTGTTATGTATGTAAATACTTTTTTATGCAGGCGAGTTTTTAACGCAGAGTGCAGTTTTTATTAAAATCAAGCAATTTTATGTTCCATTAAAACAAAAAAAATGGAAAACTTTTTAAGTGTGTGTGTAAACTGATAAAAATGTTACACATACTTATTGTAACATTTTTTTTTAGAATGGAAAACACCATATGTGAAGGGTATAATAAGTCAGAGATTTATTTATATGTGCAAAGAATTAATGATCAGGGTGTAGCACAGTATGATAAGGGTGGTCAGAAATTAAAAAAAAAAAACTTTAAAATTTTCTCAAGGCAGCTTTGTTCTATAGACTTTAGTCTTTAATAGTTAAAAATATCTTTTCAAAAATTTTTGTTTTTACGAAAGTTAAAGCTAATTAACCTTGAAAATTTTTAGTGTGTTTCACGGTTCGTCTGGAAGTAGATTTTGACAAAAAAAATGCTCCCGAAAAAGTGATTATAGGATTTGAAGGCACAATAAACATATGTATACACTTTCAAAAAAGCCAAAATAAAATAAAAATTGTAAGGCAAAATCAAAAGTCATGACGATATATAAGTTTTTTAACAGGGTGCCCCATAAAAATTAAAAAAATTTAATATGTCATAACAGTACACTCAAGTCTTTTTTTATGCGGTAGATGCGTTCCGCATAAAACCGCATTAAAAAAGAATCTAGCTCCATACAAAAACTAGGGATACGTTTCGGAATTTAAAAAAATCGCATTTTTTTTTGATGGCCTAGTTTAAAGTGGTCTGCCAGAGCCTTAATTTTAGCTCCATTTGCTTAGCGGTCCAAAATTTCGATTTTGGTTTCTAAAGAAATCGTTTGGAGCGAAACTTCAACACCTTCGATAATTAAAATTTAAAAATCTCTGTAAAATTCCACCACAATAAATATTTTAAATTTTATGCAAAATGTAACTGTTACCTTTGCAGGTCAGTGACTAAACTGCAAACGTACGTTAGAACATTTCTTCGTCGCCTGCTAACAAAATCTATAAGGAAAATCCCGAATTTCAAATAATCGCTGCTGGTCTTCGCATGAAACGCATTAATTAACAGGAAGCACAAACCTTAACAGAAATCTCAAAGCTTTACAGAGAGCACACATTATATGTCAAAAACTACATACCAGTGTTATCAATTATCTAAATATTATTTTTACATAAAAAAATAAGAATATTTAAAGACCGCATAAATTCAAATTCGCATAAAAAAATACCGCATAAAAAAGACCTGAGTGTATATGAGGTACAACCGTTCTTTAAAATTTCTTTAAAAGAGACTTTTTCAAAAAAAGATCAACTTTGTAAAAAGAAAATGGATTATTTAATGCTTTTCTTAAAGTTTCGTTGAATATTTTTAAATATCTATAAAAACCTTAAAAAAATTGCAGAATTAAATTTTTTCTTTCTCAACTAGGTGAGACTTTGCAAGTTATTTTACCTTTTTGTATCCATGCTCGGAGTTAATTTATATTTGGGCAGGCTATAAAAATTTTTAATAATAAAATCTGTACAGAGTTTCATTTAACTCTCGATATTTTACTCTCCGTTAGGGCATATTTAATTTTAAGGATACATGGTAAGGACAAAAATCCTTGAAACTAAACTGATAAAATTTTATTAAGTTAAATATAAGCGTCAAACTGAAAATTTGTTTTTTTATTTTTTTTAATCTTTTTGTACTTATTGGAGAAAGGACATTTTTTAGTTAGGCGTATTTTTGTTTGAAATTAAAAAAAATTTAGACAGGTTATGGAGCATGTTATAACTAATGTGTGTACCAATAGTTCTTTCCCTTTGTTATGGTAATTTTTATTTTAAGGATATCTGAAAAGGACATGAAACCTTAAGGATTAGGGCTTAAGTTATATTTTATTAATCAAAGTATTCGTGCTCAGTTTTAAAAGGGAAAAATATTTCTATTTTTGCTCAGATTTTTCTATTAACAAAAAAAAACCCCTTTGGATTTTGGCATATCCTTGCTCAGAATTGAATGAAATTTTGACAGATCATAAAACATGTTTCTACAACAAATTTTTGCTTTTTTTTCTGGCTTAAGGTAATTACATATTTTCTTTTAGTTAAAAGAAACTAATATTTTCGGTTAACGTTAAAAGGAACTTTTATTTGAAAAAAGCTGGTCTTTTCTACCGATACTAGCCAAGTAGGATGCATTTTCAAAAGCAGCTGCGCAATTTCAACCTCAGAAGTCTCTGAACGGTAGTAGAGTCTTTTGGTTGTAAACATCACCTATTTGACTTACATGTAACACGAATTTTTTCCTTCTTTTTATTTTATAAGTTAGGACGAAGTTTACTTTTCATATACACTATGCTTTTTTCTATTAAAAGTCTCTTCGGCAACACTTGACTAACGGTTAAGCATCATCCATCTATTAGATGAAATGAAACGCTTTTTATTATTGTATGTTATACAATAGAAGGCAAATCTTTAATTAATTTCTTCTAATAAAAAAAAAATTTTATAGGAAAATAAAAGAAAAAATTTGTATTAGTTCAACATAAATAAAAATAAACAATAAGAGAAAACTGTAACATAATTCCACATTTAACACTTAATTGACGTTAGAAGACATGGCCGTAGGTAACAACGAACCTTTTTTTTAAACAAAATTATATTTTACTTACCCTCATCCCTGACATTTCCAACCATAATGTCATATCCGGTCATATCCGATGATTTCATTAAAGTCATAGGATCAGCCGGTAAAAACGCACCATCAATTGTTGGGGCTGATGGAAAACTTAAGATGCCCGAATAGGAGTTCCATTGTTGTACTGAAATTGTTTTGGCATCAACTGAACGCATGCATGACATTACCGACTGAGGATTTTCCTAAGAACAAGAGAGAAGCAAATAAAATAAAATTAAAGATCTAAAAATACTCCTCAAATATATATATTAAATTTTAATCATTTAATTTTTTTAGGTTTAATAAAATTTTGTTCCAAAAATTTTAAAAATGTAGTTCTTTGTAGGTTATTTCTAATTTAAATCATACAAATTTTTTTTATAAAGAAAATTAATTTTTGTGTGATAAATAGGGAATAACCGTCAGTTATTATTTTATGAATTTAAAACTTAAGAAAATTTTTTGTTTTGTTTTTTTGTTTGAAATGAATTTGAGTCTTAATAAACTTAATAATTAAAAACAAACTTACTGCCAACATGGTGTCATTACAATTGCAGTCATTCACAAGTTTTTTACTAATTTCCACAGCCTTTTCGGAAGTCATATGACTCCAAGGAGCATTCAAGGTACCGGATTGCAACATGCCTCGCTTTACTAGACCCCTGGTGACCGGTGATACTAGTTGGGCATTTACCGAACTTGAACCAGCCGATTCACCGAACAAAGTCATCCATTCAGGATTGCCGCCAAAAGCCTGAGCATTTTCCTTGATCCAACGCAAGGCCAAAGCTTGATCCCAGAGACCAACATTACCAGGCGCTTCCTCTTCAAAGCCTGGCATAACCGGTGAAAGATGTAGAAAACCAAATGCACCAACACGATACTGAAATGAAGCAACAATCACATTTCCCACTGCAGACATTATATCGGCATTATATATATCCAAGGTCGCCGAGCCGGTCATAAAGCCACCACCATAAATCCATATTAAAATTGGCAGACCGTTTGTTATATTTTGGGGATTTGCACTATGGATTAAATGGTCAGGATCACTTTTACCTGAATGCTGTCGAGTTAAAATAATTATTTATTTAATAAAAAGTCTTTTGATTCAATCACAAAACACTAAAATTCTACCTCATTAGCATTGGCTCCACGACCGTGACGTAGACGCGCTTTTGCTGGAGCCCATATATTCATATAAAGACAATCTTCTGAAACATTTGTATTGGGATTCCATATCTCTTCACCCGAGAAGCCAGGGAAGTACTCGTATCTAAAATAAAGAGCAAATAATATGTTCAAAATTAATGCTTGCCGTTACTAATCTTTATCTTTAAAAGACTGTTTCACTATTGTGCAGTAGAACCGCTCAAGGATATTGTGTGACTGCAACCCTTTCAAACTACAGATTCGCCAAAAAGAGAAAACGTACAAAATAAAAAAGGAGGAAAAGGATAAAAATATGCAGGCTTACATTTGCCTAATTATAAAATATAGAGAACAGCAGGTACCTTTTTGAGATTAAATGGTTTAAAAGGTAAAAAAAAGTAAAAAAAAGTAACAATAATATATCAGAATTCAAAGAGACACAAGCGGTTCGTATTATTGATACTTTTTTAAAATCACTTGTTTAGTTTAAAAGGTTACCTTCACTATTTAAACCAATTTTTTTTTATATAAATTTCTAGAACAAACGTATCAAAAGGGATGACACAAGAGGGACATTCTAGATTTTACTTGTCAGCTTGCGTACAAGGCAGGCTAACGTGTAAACTTGCCAATCACGAAGGGCAACAGGAGGGGAAAAAAGGAAACCTTCAAAAAATTAACTACATACTTCAAAAACAAGAGATTGGATGAGGTTTCAGCTTTGAACTCCTCTTTAATCTACAGGAAATTCAGATCGTCCGTACGTCTGAATTGGTGTTCACGATATATTTAAACTTTTTGGCGCAATATTTATTTCACAGATAAGTATTAAATATTTTGCCAACCAAGTACCAAGTCATGTGTTACATGTGACAAGCACATATTTTAAATATACACATTATAATCTGTGCTTGTCAAAATAAGTTTCAGAAGAACAAAAAAATCTTTTTTGGCTAATTTCCTTCTGTCTGAAGTTCTGTTTTGCTTGCAAAAATATTTACAATAAACTAACTTAAAGTATTTTTATAGCCATACCTAAATAGAAATTGCATAATTTTTTCTTTAATTTAGCGTTTAAAGATTATAAATAAATTCCTACCGATTGAAGACACGTAAGTATGTTTGTATGTATCTTTGTTATTTCTTCATTATTTCTTAAATCAAATTAAATTTAATTATGTTTTATCAGTCTATTGTGGGTGTGTTTTTTTGTTAAGTAGATAGACATGAAAAACAAAACATTTTAAATCAACAAAATAAAAAATTTATCATAATAAAGTTGGCGTGCTAATGACTTGACCCCATGTGGGAGCAAATGCGAAAAAACAATATTTGTTTTGTGTTTTTACGGTTTTTTCTAGTACCGATATATATATATATATACACATACACATATATACCTTGTAAAAGACATTTCTCTTCTTCTTTGTTTATGCTAGATTATGTAATACATATATATCGCCGTCAAAAATCCACAAGTATGTAACATCACATATTTGAATTTTACATGAGAAGCAAATAACGTAATAATTTAAAAAAATAATTCAGAAATAAAAACAAATTATTGAATATGGGTTAAAAAAACAAAAAATTATTTTTTTTTTTTAATAATTTCAACTTACTCAAATAAAAGTTCATAACTACATATAACTTAAATTACTAGAAATGGAATTTTTTAAATTTAATAATTTCGATACTAGGCGAGTGCACGGCATTTTCAAATCAGCTATGATTTCTTCTTGGCACTTTTTCTATTCGGTTCTACTGTACTTTGAATGCAAATTGGTTTTATTTAAACAAAGTTTAACTAGAATTTGAATACTGGAATTATATTCATATTTTATATTGTTAGGGTAAACTAAATCCACATACAACTCTGTGTTCTCTCACTCTCATTCTATTTTAATTTATCACTAGTTACTGCTATTATTTACTTTTTTTATTTTTTTTTATTATTATTTTTTTGCCATCGGATGACACTTAATAATTATCCTGTTGTTTTTTATTAAAAAATTAGATAATTCAGATACTAGCCAAGTGTAATGCATTTTCGAAATCAGCTTCGATTTCTCGTTAGCACTCTTTCTATTAGGTACTACTGTAAGTTGAATGCAAACCCTTAACTAGAATTTGAATACTGGAATTGTATTCATAAACTATATTGTTTAGACTAAGCTAAATCTACATACAGCCCTATATTTTTTTATTCTCCATTCTATTTGCACTTCTATTCTAATTACACTTAGGAAGCGCCGAAAGTCTGTAATTACATGTTCACAGTCCCGGAATTATGGCTTCAAACAACTAAGTGGTAGAACGCAACTAAATTTTATGCCATACATTAGCATGTTTATAAAATTTGGCATCTTGATATTTCATTACAAACCTGCTTACGGCGAAGCAACATTTTTTGCTGGAAAGTAACGTTATAATTTATATCAATGGTTCAAATCGTAATTCTTTTTTACACAAATTTTTTTATTTTCATTTTCTCCTTTATTTTCCCCGTTTTTTTGAGCAAAGTATATTTTCACCACAAATTTGCAATTCAGTTGTTTAACTCACATCTTTGCTAAAAACTTAAACATCTCAAAAATTTAATTTAGACGCTTTCATTCTCTTCTTCACGTAGAAACAAAAAACCTAGTTAGATTTTGTTATTTTATGGTTACGAATATTATTATTATTACTGTCACAACAATACTATAGTTGTGGTAAATTTTTGGCAAAAAATGCAATCGTAGTTATGATTAATATTGCCATTATATAATTGTGGTAATTATTGCTTTGATTATATGTAATAGCAATATTGATTATGGGTTATCATACTTATGATGCTCAAAGATTATAACAACCATATTCTTCGAGCACCATATGTTTGAAAACGCATAATCAAGATAACGGATTACCCATGACCAAAATAATGATTGCCACAAATACATTTTGGTATCTCCAATCATAACTATGATAACATTTTGTGAAAGTCATAATAAAGGTATTCGTAATCATTCTTAACTGCTTTTATTCTCTGCGTGTTAAGAACGGGCTTAATAATTTTTAATTTCTTGGCAGTTCAAAGCATTTTGAATCGTATACAAATCTTTATTTATTCAAAAAAATGTTTCTTAAGAAAATAAATGAGACATAAAATTGAATTATGTATGTAAAAGCCTTACTTTTTATTGCAGAGATCAAAAAATTGGCATGTAAGTTCATCAATCAATAACTCTGTTTTAATTTTTTTGATGAAGCGTACTTTTGAGTTTTCCAAGACGGTATATAGAAATGGATAGAACATATTATCTTGAATACATAAAGGTAATCATTTACCAGAAGGGGTGAAAACTTTAGTAAAATTAAAATTTTGGTCGTAAGTAATAAAACATTTGCACAACAGCTATACCACAAAGTTGTATGAATTTAAAAGTTCAATTAAAATATTTTTTTATTTTTTTAAACCTGTCTTTTAATGAGCTGTGCCATTGTTTTTAATTAAACCCAATTTGTTCGATTTCTTGGTTGTCAGACCTTTTTGCATACCAGATGACGATATGTATGGCTTAATTTTTTACTTTTCAAACAAAACTTTTTCTTGTCAATTAAGTAGCCATACCTTTGTCCACATATTCATCAATTTTCAATGCAGAGATACATACAAATATATACCCAGCAAATCAAACGTTTTAACTTGTCTGAAGTCAGACCTATCGTTACGAATTCTATAAGACTTTTCGGTAGTTTGTTAAAAATCAGAGTGTTCGTAACGAGTTCAAATAAAAATTTTGGTACTTATTTTTAACAAAAGTAATTAAAAACTTTTTAAAAAACTTTTTAAAAAACTTTGATTTATAATTAAAAATTGTCAAAAAAACATGTTTGATATTTTCAATCAAATATAATAAATTTCAAAAAAGATATTATAAAACACAAAGAAAAATGGAATTAATTTTTATTTTCCCATGAAATTAGCAAAATACCAATAACGCGGTACTCTACTGTACTAACAAAAGCTTTGTCGCGTCAGACTACACATAAAGTATTTAAAAGAAAGCAAATTATTTTCCAAAATCTATGATTCACAAAAAAGTTGACAATTTCGTATCTATATGTCGCTACGAGTTCGTTCCTACATTTCTTTACGAAGTCGTGTCAACCGTTTCATATAAAAATCGTTACGACTTCGTTTTCGATTTCGAAAGACTTTTTCGACTAGTCGTAATGAATTCCTAATAAAATCGAAACTTTTGGTTTGGTGGGTTATTATGTAGTTTCTATGTGTAAATTTGTTTGTGTGTCTTAATACGTATGTATGTCCTTACATATATATAAAAGTTTTAAAAAGTTTCTTATACTTAAAGTGTTTTATCTAAACATTTATATATTTGTTATTTATTAAATTCTGAGCGTAAAATATATTGATTTTCATTGCCCTGTATTCGGAAGGTGGCGTTTTAGTAAATATGTACACTTACATACATATACGAGTATACATATCAATCGCTCACAAAAAGAAGCCACAATTAAAAATCATTTATTTTCATGGCAGGCTTTAAGCGTGTTGTAAAAACCTAGATGTAATTTTTAAAATTAATTATGTTCAAGTTAAGTCTAAAAATAAATTTTTCTTAAATTAAAAGTTTTTTAAAGCTAAAAACTTAGTTTAAAAAAACCCCAAAGTTTTGATAAATTTGGAGTTGCAATTGTTTATAGTTAAGCGAGCGATATGTATACCAACATATCTATGTAACGGCAAAAACTAGATTTTTTCAATAATAACAACTATTAAATGCGGCTTTAAAATGCAAATCGTTTTAATACAAGAAAAACTAAAAGATAAGTTACCCAGGGCTTACCCTAGTGGTCATCATACAAAGCACCCGGGGGCGGAATGCTCTTCTTGCATCTCACATACACAATACGAATGTCAAAGAAACTAACTACAAAGAGTGTAGTAATTTTATTACTTTTTAATATTTTTGCATTTTTTTATGTTTTGATGTAAAATTTGTGTGCGTGGTTGTGGCCACGCCCACAAAAAGCCAAATCTCAATAAAGCCGGTTTAACCAGACCGAAATCTATTTAGTTTTAAGGGTATACAAACATTTTCAAACAAAAATTTTTAAGGCTAAAAAAGTAGGCGGTGTCACGCCCTCAAAAAAATTAAATCTTAATACAGCTGCTTCTACCTAACCGATTTGTATAATATTTTTAGGGTATACAAAACACTGTTAAACTGAATTTTAAGGCCAAAAAAGTGGGCGGTACCATGCCCACAAAAAAATAAATCTTTATACACATCGTTTGACCAGACCGATTGTTGTACCAGTTTGAGGGTATACAAACACCTTTGAACAAAATTTTTTAGGATAAAAAAGTGGGCGGTGCCACTCCCACACAAAACCAAATCAAAATAAAGTTCATTTTACCAGTCTGATTTGTTTTAAATTTAATACGATTCGTTAAGCAAAACTAAAATAATTTGTTTAAATGCAACCTTAAAAAACCTAGTAAATTTCATAAAGAGCATTCAGGATTACTATTTCTTAATGTTGCGTGTAACTAAATCAATACTTTTTGTGTATAAAAAATTGAACGTGTGGGACCTGACCCCAGAACAAAGTTGTTCTAATTTTAAAGCGTCTACTATATATCCAAATCATGTGTTTGAATACTATTGCAAACTAATAAAAAGAAATAAGGACAAGTAAGAGTGCTTTACTCGACTGTGCCGAATCTTATATACCCTTTACATTGGATTTTGTATACCAAGTCATCTGATCTATCCAAGTGGTTTTTGGAACGCAAATAATAAACTTAAACTACCCTGCGGGAAATTTGGATCAATTTGTCGGCGTACTCGTCCTGTTACAGTTATAAAACATGAATTGGACAAAAGTTATTGGTCATGGTCGGTTAAAAAGACACACATCGAGTAACTGGTTGAAAGGGATAAAAGGGTCTTATGTAAAAAATAGAAATACTGGTTCCTATACATGAACATACACACTTAAATACCAACAAAGTAGCTTGAACAGAATCCTAAACAATTAATGGAAAAGTTGCTTTTAAGAAATTGACTTGTAACCCGTTCTAGAATATTAGTTTTGAACCAATTGTCCCCTCCAATGACAACACAATTTAAAAGTGACAAGTTCCTTTCATATAAAGATCCAAAACTAGAAGCAGTCACTACCCTAAGGAACCGTTCACGTCTATGGTCTTGTACCAGTCCACTTCCTCGTGGGGTAGTTTGTGCTGAGCTTAAAGTCGAAAGCTATTCTTTTTATTTGAAATAGAAAACTCCACAAAATTTGCACATTTGTATATAGCAGATATGCCCATGTAGAGGCTCCAACTTAACAAATTTTTCTTTAAAAAAATCATAACAGAAATACCTTTGGAAGTTTTAAAATCGATAGCTTTAATACTGTCAAGATATTTTGCATCAAAAATTTCTCCCCTGGATGGGGGCTTTTGCCTGCCTTCCCCTTGCTTTTATGCAACTAACCTTTAGGTCTGGTTGCACTATTACTTATGTTGTAATTGTATTCTTTGATTAATCTCTTATTAATTGTAAAACACAGTCTGCCTTATAAGTATTCTTATCCACTATTTATATTAAGCCGCAATGCTGTGAAAGTGCTGGCTCTCATTATCGGGTCAGCACAACTGTTGTTTGCTTATGTGTGACTATACCTATTCGAGGGTGGCTCTCAATATTAAGGTATACGATTTCGGCTCTCAACACTTATCTGGGGTCATTTGAAGTCCACAGCTGCTATAGTTTCCGAGATGTATCGTATGAAATAATGTTATTTGTTTGGGCCTACCACTTCCCTTGCTCTTACCCAAATAATTTTCTTCTAGATTGCTTTTGTTAGTTTTTGTAGGGCACTTAAAGTCAGAAGCTGTTATGGCTTCCGTATAATTAAAGTCGATAGCTGTTAGAGTTTCTGAGATACAGTTTACCAAATGTTTCTTAAAAATGGTTGATTTGTATAGGGGCCACCATTCTCCCTGCCCCTGTCCAACTTACTTTTTCCCAAAATGTACGTATCATATTAGAATTTAAAAACAAATGGGCAATCGCATTGTTTTTCTTATATCTCGCTGGAAGTAAAACGATCTTATTGAATTTAAACAGGGATTGTCTCGCAAATATTACTAAAAGTTAAAAACCAAACCGCTTTTTGTTCGACTTTATTTAGCTCCGAAAACTTGATTCCAACAGACATACAGGCGGACAGACGGGCAGACA
>OY757187.1:14736394-14776394 GCA_963583895.1 Melanophora roralis
AGTTGCTGCAAAGAGAAAAAGAAAAGAAGGCAAAAAATAAAATAAACATCAAAATTTTTTTTTGTTAATTTTGCAAAAATATTTATGCTTCTAGAAACTATAAAGTTTAACTAATACAATTTATGCTAAACATAATAAGTAAGAGCGCTATATTTGGCTGTGCCGAACCTTATATATCCTTCACATTGTCCTTTCAAAACCCCGAACTTTTTAATTTTAATCCATTTTTTTTATTTACAAAATATTCCTATTTTTAAGTAGGGTTCGGTGTCATATTTAAACCCTCTTAAGGTGAATGCGGAAAAGTTGTAAGGGTTTTTAGCCTAAATTTTTTAAATTTTGTATGGCAACCCCCTTAGTGGGTAGAGATAGGGGCTAAATATATTCTAGAAAAAGGTTTGCAAGGATTAATGAGTTGGGGTCAGTCCAAAACTTTACCTATCCTCGGGCACCCTTGAAGCTGTAGCGGGGAATTTATTACAATTACCTAAATTTCTTATGAGAACCCCCTTAGGCAATCAAGATAGAGTGTAAATATGTTCTAAGAATATGTTTGGAAGGGAAATTTTTGGGGGTCTGTCGTACACTTTATTTCTCTAAGACCGACTCTGAAGAGGCTATCGCCGCTTAACCTAATTTTTGTAATTTTTTATGGCAACCCCCTTGGGTGATGAAGATAGGGGGTAAGTATTTTCTATGAATATATTTGGGAGGGAAAACAAATGAGGGTCTGTGACACATTTAATTTCTCTAAGGGTGACTCCGGGGAAGTTTTAGGGGTTTTTACTTTAATTTTTTAAATTTTGTATAAAAACCCTGTTGGCGGCTGAAGATAGGGGGTAAATATGTTTCAGCAAAATGTTTGGAAGGAAAAACTAATTGGGGTCTGTTTTACATATGACCTTCGTAGGAGCACCCTGAAAGCTGTGGGAGCAATTTGAAGAATTGATATGGAGATATGAGGTAAGTATGTTCCATTAAAGTTGTTGTGAGGCAAAATTAAAGGGAGTGGGTCTCACATTACACCCTATAGAGGCAAATTCGGGGCAGTGGTAGAGGTTTTATATACAAACTTTAAAGAAATAAAAAGAGGTTGTCTTAGCTTTGGGCTTCTATATCTGTCAATTATCAGGCGATTTTGCTGGATTTCAACAGAGATTTTTTTTGCAGATATTTCTGATTATTTTATATCACTTATGGAACTGTGGAACAACGGGGAGCTTAAAAGGTTAATTTCAATCATAGCACGGACAGACAGACATCGCTAAATTGACTTTCCTGTCCATAAAGAACAAGAAAATATGTCCTTTATGGGCTCGAAAATGGATATTAGAGAAATTACTAATAGAATGACAAACTTATAAACCCCTATCATTTATTTAAGGGGTATAAAAATTTGTAGTTATTACGTCAAAGTTTGTTTGACTTTTACAGATGTTTTTAAGAAAATAAGCACCTTAGTTTTTTACTGGCGGAAAAAATTTAACCCTTAAGTACGATTGCCTATAATCAAATTAATAGTTACCCAAAACATATAGAGGTAATTTTGATCATAACTATAATTGCATTTTTCGCCAAAAACTTACTATAATTATAGTATAGTTGTGGCAACCATAATGATCTCTGTAACTATACAATGATATAATTTTTCGCGATGGTATTCGAGTGACCATAGTCAACCATGTTTATTGCCTGAGTATGCATGTCTGACTTTTTTTTACAACGAACTATCAAATTTTAAAATTAGGTTTTCATAGGAGCCCATCTAGTTTAGTTTCATATAGTTTTGTATTAGTGTTTGTTTTTTTATTTATAGGCTTTTGCCTGTATTTTATTTTTGTATTGCACTTATTACTTAGCGCAGGCAATATGTGAAATATCTTTTTTAATTTTGCTCTTTTTGACTAGCAAAAACTTATCACTTTTACAACAGTGCTGGTTGCAACTAGTACATACATATGTAGCCATTCCAAAACTTTACTAGCTTCAACTTTAGCTGCAGGCTACATGCTAAAGCTATCACATACATGTGCTCACTGTACAAACGATATTATTAAACGATATGCCATTATTAGTGCCGATGCATCAACGTGAGCCCATAAACCCTTTCTAAATGGTCTGTTAAGAAAAATCCAAGTCCTTTTGATCTAACATAACCTTATAATCATAAGCTTTTCACATTCAAAAGATTTTTATTATATTTTCTTCTTACAAATGCTATTTCGTAGATAAAGGTTTCTTAAATAAAAATAATTTCAGCAAAAAAATTAACTTTTCTCACATCCATTTACCCAGCACACACGCATAAACACCCCTTGACGTAAAATGCCAACTGCATAATATATTCGAAGCATTAGTTTTTAAAGTGCATATTCATAACCATTTTAGAACCCATTTTGCCATCAAAAGAAAAACTTGAACAATTAACCTTTTTATTATTCATAAGTACACACAATATTGAACTCATTCATACTGACGGTATTAAAATGTCATGTCATTGTAATCGCACTACAGCCATTATACACATGGTTGAAAGCATACAAAAGCATGGATACTCATAGAGTGAAAAGAACATTTGACTATTTAACTTCCGTTCAACTAAAAAAAAAGGCACGCTCGTTCTCAGAATAATAACTACAATACAACAGTTAAATAATTGTTCAAAAATAAAAGAATTCGAATAAAATGTTCCTCGAATTCCCCAAATGATATTTAACAAGAATAAAGAAATAAATGTGTCAAATATTTACACACTTTGATTGTATGTACGTACTTTCGTACTGACATACAGAAATTTATTTTATGCACACAACGCATAAAGTGAACATGTTGTGCATGTGCAAACATATGTGAATACAATGCTAACACATGTTTACATTTGCTAGACAAAAACTACTTCAATCGGTGTTTGTGTATTAAATTTTTTTTTTAAATTTAGCTGCCAGCTTATCGATCTCATTTACACAGCACCTATTTTCGATAGTTTTCAGTATATTTTTTGCTCACAAAAGAAAATACAGTTTTAAAGAAAAAATAGCACATGTGTTAATGATTCTCGCAAGATACTACGAGATAGTCGCGTGTGGGTAATTCCATTGTGACAGGTGTGACTATTTTATTCACATTTTTCTTATAATTCAAATAATTCAAAATTTTGGTTTAAAAAAAGGCTTGTAAGCGATTAATAGTTAATAGACACTGCGAAAACATAATTTCGGCTCACATTGTTCATTTAAAGACATGACGGGTGGGACCTTACAAATCTGGGTTAAAAAGAATTTTGAATTTACGATCAAGTTGTGTGAATTGTTTTTAAATAAACTGTTGATTTGTACGGCCGTAAAAAATATTTTTAATCATATTTGTGATATTTTTTTTTATATAAAAAAAAACTATTTTTGCTTAAGAAAAAAACTTTACCAAGATGTGACGGGTGTGACATTTTTATCAAAATGTAAAAAAGTTGAGACGATTGTTCAGTATGTGATCATTTTAGCCCTTGCGTGATAAATAAAAATAAAATATGAATAATGATATATTTTCACCATTTTTGCTTTCTTTTACACTAAAATTTATCGATTTGCTTAACAAAGAAATAATCGATTTTCCCTTTTTTAGGCCGTTTTAGGTGGAATTGCCAATCTAGCTTCACAACTATTTTTTGAACTTACAATGCTAAAAAGAAATTACTATTAATATCAAGCTATGGATTTTGCAACCAAAAAACGAAACCTTTAATTTTTGTCACATTTGTGTTAAAAAAGGATTAACTAAGGCTTAAAAACATTAAACGTAAAGGCTAAAAACGATTGAGCTAAGCGTAAGGAAATCAAACTTAAATTTTAAAACTTAGAATATCATGACTGAAAGTTTTTCCAAAAAAGAAAAAATTTGACTCAATACGGCCTTTCAGAGTTAAAGGATTATTTTGTATAGTTTTAAAATTTTAGCATTTTTTTGGATTTTCAGTCTTTAGCCTACTTTTTTAAAATATTGCCAGTATTCAAAATTTGCCCCCATTTGCAATTCTTAATTTAAAAAAAGGAATTTTTTAATAAATGGTAATGTTTAGAAAATATGAACAAGTGCATATCTTGTCCTTAATACTAAAAGCCCTAAACTCATTTTTTTAAAGCTGCGATTTAAATTTTTTCGACAAATGGTCTGTTCATGTATTACAGTTACCATAAAAAATCTTTACTTAGAAAATACCAGTTAGGACCTTTCTATATTAATGAAACGATATACACAGCTTCCGCAAGTGGAAAACTTTCCCCCTGTTTTCCTGCTCAATATTATAACATACCAGGACTTTGCCGGACGCAAATTAGCATGATAGTCTCAGCATCCGCATAAATGAAATAACTTAGCATAAAGTCTAAAGGCTAATTTAGTTGTTTTGATTTCATGAAACAATTTTTTTTTAAATAAAATATATTTTATTTAATTGTAAAATAATGTAAAAAATAAAAATTCTGCGCACGTGTTATTGTTTTGAGGGTCACTTCTACTATGTCTGCTAATATAAAAAGCTTACTGATCATGCTTCTACAACTGTCCTAGTCTACTAGGCATTGGCGTTGAAGGCTATATTGGTGGGCATTCACCCCTCCCCCCAGAAAGCATTTTGCTCCTAAAAAAATTTAAAAATGGTTTGAAAAACAATTTTTTCATTCATGCACTTACGCCACTTAAAGTTTCTGCCCCTCCTTAAAAAAATTTGTAGCTACACCAATGCTGCTTAGAACCTTTTGTTCTTAAATTTCCCAATCCTTTCAGTTATTATTTTTTATGAACTTAAGAAAAAATTTTTAATTTTAAAATGTGGTTTTTTTCCTTTCTCCTTTTTTTCTTGTGTAGCTTAGAAAATCTTTATTTGTTTTGAATAATTAATAATTGCCTTTTTACCTATTTGAATCCAAATTTTTATGAAAAGTCCCAGATACAGGTCTGTTGCTTTTTTAAGCAAAAAATGATGTTTTCTTAATTTTGTTTCTATCGATTATAGAAGGGAGATATTAAGTTACCAACTTTTGAGCCATTTTAACACCCTGCCCCCCCCCCCCTGGGTTCAGACCCATAAGCATTTTTAATGGCTCAAAATGTTTGAATGTACCTGCAATTCAGATTTCAAGTTTATAGTTTCAGGCGCTTGAACCATACGATGATAAATCAACTAGACAGTCAAAAAGGAATGCATTTTTTTATATTCGAGTACACGCAGAAAAAAACATGGGTAAGCATGGTCACTGGAATATGATAATGAACAATTTCATTATTGTATGGTTACAAAAATTACAATTATTGTTGCCACTATCACACTTTATTTGTTTTACGTTTTTGAGGAAAAAAGCAATCAAAGTTATGACTTAAATTACCATTATATGTTTGCGGTAATTATTATTTTGGTCATAAATTGTCAATATCTTTGTTATGGGTTATCAAATATTTGATGCCCTTAGAGAACCCATAATCAAGATAATAGTTACCTATAATCAAAATAACAATTGCCACAAACAAAAAATGGAAACCTTAGTTATAACTATGATTGCATTTCTCGCCAAAAACTTAAAAAAACTATAGGATGGTTGTTGATGGTTGGGATCATTAGGGACCATACTCAACCGTGTTTTTTCTCTAAATGTATTGATTAAAAAGTTGCATTTAACTTAGCTTTTTTTCCAATCCTTTAGATAGCATGGCATAATGGTAAAAGGATCTAATTTTGCAAAACGTAGAAGTGGAACATAATATGTCAACTTGTGATTAAGGGACGTGAGTTCTTAAATAAAAAAATTTTTCAAAATAGACAAGGTTAACTACCGCCTGGTTAACTATCTGGAGATGAACGGTTTATTAAGCGACCGCCAGTATGGCTTTCATAGAGGACGGTCTACGGGGGACATACTGGCCTTTCTGACAGAAAAATGGGGTACCTCAATTCATCATTTTAGCGAAAGTAAAGTGGTGGCTCTGGAGATATCTAAGGCGTTTGATAGGGTCTGGCACTGTGCGCTTCTATCTAAACTTATTGTTTTTGGTGTCGGTGAAAAATTTTCTCAATTTATATCGAGTTTTCTAAGAGATCGCACTATTCGTTTTGTTATAGATCAATTCAGGGGTACCGCAAGGCTCCGTCCTCTCTCCTACTTTATTTCTTATCTTTCTCAATGACCTTCTTTGTCAAACTTCAAATCCTATTTACTCTTTTGCAGACGACAGCAGCATATGCCATTCATACTCTTTTGACCATAGGCCTAGCTCTCTGGAGATTGGAGCTAGGAGACAGAGTATGAATGTTTCGATTAACCTCGATCTGATGGTAATCTCCAAATGGGGCCGTGCGAATAGGGTCGATTTTAATGCCCGTAAGACCCAATGTTGTCTTCTGACACATAAACGCACAATGAATGATGCTGCCTCGTCTGTATTAATGGATGATATAATTATTGAGAGGACAGAGACTCTTGATGTTCTGGGCATGAGAATCCAGTGCGATGTCCGCTGGACGGAACACATTTTTCTTGTGTCGAAAGAAGCATCGAAATGTTTTGGTTTTCTTAAACGGTGTAGGAATTACTTTACACCATCTGATCTTCTCAATATTTATACCACCTATATCCGACCAAAAATGGAATATAACTCTCATGTATTGGCTGGTGCCCCAAGGTCTATTTTGGGCCACTTGACTGCGTACAGGAACGAGCGAAGATACTCATCGGCGACGTTGTGGTATCTAACCGTCTTGATTCACTAGAACACCGTCGTGATGTGGGGTGTGTTTCGCTGTTCTATCGATACTATAATGGAATGTGCTCTGAGGAAATTAGGGAACTTGTTCCCGAGACCCGGAACTTTTTGCGTGATACACGTTTTTCTAGAAGAGCACACCCATACGTAGTCTACTGGCCAGTGAATCGCACCACTCATTACAGGGAGAATTCCTTCTTCGGCCGCACAGTTCGTATGTGGAATGAACTTCCTACTGATGTCTTTCCTGCCACAGTAAATATCGAGAAATTTAAATCAAATGTTCACAAACACTACTCCCTTTATCCTCCTTCCCATAACCTATTTTCCTGATACCAACACAATGCAACGCATGTGTAGGGGCCATCCCCTGAGTGCTGGTTACTATTAAAAAAAAAAAGGTTCCTATTAATAACAGATGTTTTGGATAATATTGTCTTTTATTCGAATAATTGCAAAACTCTACTTAATTGCGTTAATACAGAAATGAATAATAATTAATAAAAAGAACATCGCACGCAACCATGACAAAAGCAAGCAAAAAGAAAACAAAATAATTTCAAACTAAAGCAGTAGTTACAACTGCATTTTGAAGTCTTGTATTAAAAACAGAGTTAACTGATTACCTTGCTGCAATGGATAAAGGCAATAAAAATAAAATTAAAGTAACCACAAAGCAACACAAAAGAAATACTTGTCAACATAACGAAACTGTAATTAAACTGCTTTATGCAGCCATTATGGTCAACAAAAATTAAAGAATAAATAAAAAAACAAAATAATTCGTTATACATGTTTAATTGTTTTATGTTGTTGCTTCAGGTATTTAAACGCAGTTTTTAGCTGATTGTGATTGCATCAACTTTAACTCCCAGCTAAAGAAGTTTATAAAAACGCAGCTATAAAACCATATTTAAATCAACTCAAACATAAGTTTTTTAAACTAAAGTTAAGCGGAGGAAAATAAATTAGAGCAAATAGATTTAAAAACAATTAAAAACTGTAAAACTACAGCATGTTAAGGAGAAAATTATTATGCACGAAAGTGTCAACTAATGGGTTTCCGTCATGCAAGTCATAGCAACAAAATCGTTATCGATGTACCACTTTAAGTCCCCAAAGACTTATTGCAAGAACAACTATTAAAGCAGCACCAACGCCAGAACAATAAGTCATTCTTTGCTTTGCTTACCTGCTTAAATCCATACAAAAACAACTAAAGTCAAATCAAAGACTCTTTTGTAATAAAAGAGAAATTGCAATGATGATGATGGTGGCAACTGGCAGCAAAATAAAAATTTGAATGCACAAATGAAAAGTTATGGCACCAGGGCATACGCAAGAAATACCAATCATTTAAAAAACCGACATGCATATTTGCATTTTCTCCTAAATATTTTTATTTAGTTTAGACTATAAAGTCAAAGAATAAAACCAAGGTCCTTGTAAATGCATAAGTAATTTTTTTAAAGAAAAAGTTCAATGCAATATTTAAATTTTTAGTTTTGTTTCTTTTTATTTAGACCTAGATTTGGCAAAGAGTTGCATGTTTATTATACTTTTTTTTTATTAGTGTGTGCCTAAAAGAAAAAAGTTAAAATTTAATGCATATAAGTAAACAACTTTCTTTAAATTAATATTTGGCTATAATTTAGTATTTAAATTTAAATAAAAAGGAACAAATATTTAAGGGTTAATTGAGTGGTTTTTGTTTTTATGTTAAAAATATTAAAAACATTAACTTTATTATTTTTCACTGTGTTATGTTTTACAAAGCAAAATTTTTAACGATTGTTTAATGTTTCCGCCAAAAAAAAAAGACGAAACTAAATGCAATTTTGGTTTTATGTTTTCATGGCGTATGGTTAATATTTAATTTTTGCAGTTTAGTCAATATTACTCATACGCTTAGTACAACGTTAGTAAAGTAGCTTACAGATATGTTTTAGAAACAAATTTAGTTTTTAAATAATAAAAAAACACCTGTTTTATTTTTTTTTACCCTAAGGCACTATTGCAAAGTTTAGATTTTCACCCTAAATTTTTAATTCTAGGAATATTTTGTTTATTTTAACTCGGCAATACTGCCCTTAGGGCTTAAGCGCACAAGAGCCAGATGTTAATATTTTTAAAGGAATATTTTTAATTCTTAACCAATAAAGACAGAAACCGAATTTAAATTACTTTGCAGAGGTTTTAAAAAATATTTGAGAATAAATTTGGTTTTTTTTCGAAACTGTGACCCTAAGCGTTACAAAAAATTTAAAACAGTATATTCTGGTACTGTAGCCATATAAAACATAACATAATTCAATTTGCGCTTGACATAACTCCAAAAAGTGTCAATACGTTTTCGGTACTTTCTTATATTTTGAAACCTAAGGAATCAAAAACGGAAAATAGTCGATCAAGTAGTTGGGGATGGGCGACACTTTTCAAGCATGTTAGGTATGCTAGCAATTCGATTACTACCATGTAACAGTAAAGGTTCATTCGTAGTTGAGCTTTTTGCGCAACGCATAAGCCACAAAACGCAGAAAAGAGAGCTAGAAAACAAGCAAGTTTTTCTGTTCCTGATTTCTGTGCCATTTTGCAGCATATTGCAAACTCCATAAAAAAAAACTGGAAAACATATTGTAACATACCAGGCATCTCTGTAGTCACTAGCCAGGCGTTGTGCGTAGGAGAGGAGAAAAAAGTTTTTTCTGACGAGAGAAAAGAGAATAAGAAGATGTGAGTGTAAGAAAAATCAAGATGTACAAGAGGCGAAACGATTTCAGAAAATTCTACCAAGATGTAAACCAACAGACGAAAAGCTATAGTATTGGCATTTTCTCCTGAACAGACCAACAAAGCAAACTGGTGACAGATAAGCCTGGCATTCTGAAAATCTGGAAGGAAAACTGTTCCAAACTATTGATATGTGATGACAGAAACAATGGTAACGCGCCCTTCTTAATCAGCAATTAAACTATACAGTGCTACCTCCCAAGCCAAAAAAAAGGATGAAAGCATCAATATCCTAGATAAAGAATAATAGAGCGGCAGAAACTGATGGGCTATCGGCGGAGCTGCTTAAAGCCGGATACAATAAGTTGAAAGGGAGCATGCATCACAAAATTTGAAAGATTTGGCTAGAAAAACGCATTCACGATACATGGAGCCATAGAGAATCATGCCCCATTTATAAACAAGGAGATGAAACAGTTTTTTACCCATGCCACGTATACTCTGTGAAAAATTAAAAACAAAAGTCGATTCGTAGAAAAGTGTTTGACGTCATGTCTTAATTCAGCATACCTGCAAGGTTTAACAGACTGTGCAGGATTATCTTAACGGATACAAAATCATCCATGAAGATCGAAAAAGACCTGCCTAAACCACTTGCCACACAACGCGGCTTCAAACAACGTGACCGCTTGTTATACGATTTTTTCATATATTTTTAAAAAAATATCGTACAGGGCGCAGCAGCCAATTTTCCCCAAGAAAATATTGACAAAATGGGAAAGAAAATATAGACAAAATGGGAAGAGCATTGCGAGATGTAATCGTTTCATTTGCTAATTTAGAAAAAAAAAAGGCAAAAGTGGGTTTGGCATTAAATAAAAACAAGGCTAAGTTGATTGTATTTAGTAAGTAGAAAATCCATGAGACTGGGACAATCTGTAAACTTCAACTTTGAGGTAGTAAAAGAATGCTTCGGTTCCTCCATAACTAAAACGAGCCACATCTGTTTGAAATTAAAACGTTGATTATACTTGCCAATAGATGTTATTTTGGGTGAAGCAAACAATTTAAGAACAGAGCTCTTTCTCAATTGACAAAGTTTACACTTTACAAAACACCTATATAAAGCCTTCGGCGCAATGGCTTGGGCACTTGCTCAAGCAGATTAGGTTGTTCTAGGAGTGTTTGAAAGAAAAATAATTCACAAGATACATGTATGTACCAATCTGATTAGGCGGAGAATATCGGCATCGTACGAAGCAAGAGCTCTATGAGCATCATGCAAACATCAATACAGTCAAGTGCGTAAAAATCCAACGACTTCGCTGGCTTGGTCACGTTGTCTGAATTAATGAAGATGTGTCAACCTTCAACCAATAAATAGTTCACTTAATGTATATTAACTATTTTTAAAATTATATTTTTAAATTAATTTTAAAGTCCATAGTTTGCTGCAGTCTTGTTTATGACTTTTTACTTATAAATACTTGTTTTAGAAGAACAAAAAACTAAAACTCAGTCTTTGTTTAAAAAAACAAAAAATACACTGAAGTTTAGTTATTCAATCCTCTTTAGTAAATAAAAGTTATCCATAAAGAACTATAAACAAAAACTCTAAATAAATTTATTTCAAAATTACTTTTTGCTATGACAACTAGAAATATATCTGATGTTATCCATGAAAGCAGCAACAACAAAAAAAGGACTTTTTTTTATTCAAAGCGAAACCTACACTAATGACGAAATATAAAGTCAAAGTGAATTAATGCACTTCCAAAGACAGCAATAAGAATCCAAAAAAAAAATGGTTGAAAATAAATAAACTCAGAGTCAAACATTACAACAACTTTAATTTAGTCAAAAAGTTAAAAGCCTGTTTTACTAGTTGTTGTAGATGTCATAGAATCAAACTGCTTTGAGGCAAGAATTCACTTGTGTTCAATTCAATTCAATTTAATGCAAAACGTAAGCTAAAATAAAACCAAAACATAAAGTTTTTTCTGCTGTGATTTCTGTTTTAAAGTTTGTTTCTTTTGTTCAACATTCATCATTTATCATGTGGTGCAGAAGAGAAAACCATTTTTCATATGACTGTGCTTGTGTTTGGAAAGGTTTTTTAAGAAAAACCGTTCAGGTAAATGTGGAAGTCTGTTTGCTTTCTTCTTACTTCCTTGACTTTTTAAACAAATTTAAATAAATTTATTTTTCCCCTCTATAAAACCACAAATAAAGCAAGAAAATCCACTTTAACTCACACACATTACTACCATCATAAAAGTTAAGACACTCATACAATTACAAATGGTTGAATTAACACTAATAAAATTGCGAAATCGAATGAAAAAGTTTTCTTTATTCATTTTGCGTGAAAAGAAAACTCTTGTTGTGCGTGCAGATGCAGTGCGGTGAATATGAAATTATTTTTATAATTTTAATTGCATTGATTTCTGTTTCTTTGCAACATGAGTTTCTTATATAAAATACTTTTCGAACAATTAAGTTTTTAACGACAAAATGGCAGTGGCGTAAATTTTTCAGGGGTTTTCTTAAGTTGATACCCTGAAAGTTTCATATTTACAAAATCATAGTTTCCAGAAATTTTAAGCGTAAACGTATTTTATAGAATACATGGATGGTACTTTTTTAAAAATTTTAAAGTAAAGTACTTTTTGTTCATTTATTTGAGATTTTGACTTTAATGTGGTCAAAAACTCTTATTTTATATTTCTAAAAGTAAAAAGTACTTCTTCTCTAAAAACTTTAAATAGTTCGCTTTTGCCTTCATATAGTTTTCACTTAAGATCTCAACTGGGTTTGTAGCTGTCGAATGCAAATATAGTTTTATTTTTACTGTTTGGGAAGCAACAAAAGTACCAAAATAATTATTTTTAATTCTTAAGGTCGAAAATTTAAAAAAAAACACCGAAAAATGTTTAAATCTTTTTAATATCTGTGAACCCAATTTTAATTGTTTTTTTTTTTTCTTTATTGACTAAAAGGTAACAAAAATTACACTTTTTGCCCTTTAGTGTAGGCACGGTGGTATACAAGTGAGTTAATACTCAAGTCTACCAGTTTGAGGGTTGCGAGTTCAATTCCCGCCAGGGACTCTGGTAGGTCTGCTTTATCATATTTTTCTTACTTTCTAGTTCTTCTCTGCGTATCAGCTGTACTTCTTTTTCTAATCCTTCTTTTTTTCTCTTAGGGTATCACATATGGACCGAATAAGGGGAATTAGGTGACCTTTATATTTTCTCTTCAACAGCTGCTGTTTGAATTTCGAAAATGTGCAGGAAAGGACTTAAAGCCAGGACAGCAGGCATCTAGAGATCTTATTATATATGTTTCGCTCTGAAAATCGAGAGGAGTCTTTGCAGTCCAAATATCTTTTACGAAGCTTAATGTGTTTAGGATGTACGACCTTAAATCACTCAGGCATCAGAAGAATGGGTGATTGAGTGAAGAGGTTTTTGAAAGGGGCCGCTTGTGACAGGGACTTATAGGAAACCCATAGCAAAGTCTAATCCAAATGTCATAAAATTTAAAGATATATTTTCAATTAGATTAAAACCTAAATTATAACCTCTTTCCTGTTTTTCCCGATCAAATCTTTTCATTGGAGAAAGTGTCAATTTCAACCGATCTGATTCGGTTTGAAAAAGATTTTTAAATGCAAAATTAAACCTAAAACCATTACCAGTTCGCAGTTTTAATGATTAAGTATCATTTAAGTAATCCTTGTTTATTAATGGAATCTGTTGTAAATTTTGGACTATTTACAATATCATTCAATACAGCATTTCGTAGGTTTCGTGAATATCGTACTTCATATAACGCAGCATCTGTATACAATATGAATCAAAGGTGGAAACAACTACTAGAGTCATTCAGGCTTGAAGATATACTCTGTAAATTTCAACTTAAATATCCTTACGATAATGCAAGCCCCTAATTTAAAAATCATGAAGATTGCACAGCCATCAACTTGGACAGCCTGCTGCTTTTTAAGTCAGAGCTTCAAAGATTGTATCAGATTTCGCAGGGTTTCGGGAAATGTAGCTGCAGATAAATAAACATTAAAAAAGGGTCTGGTTCTATTTTTATTGTGTATGGTTTTTGGAAGATTGGTTTATATTTGAGGATTTGGGCAAGCCAGAGTTGGGCTTCGCTTCAGGCTACAAGGTACCGAATTCCTATTGGGCGATTCCATTGTGAATGCTTTTAACTCAAATAATGTAAAATTTTGGTTTGAAAAAAGGTTTTGATTTCCAAGGATAGATTGTTTTTAAGCTGTCACTACAAGAACATATTTTCTGCTCACTTTGATCACTTGCAGACTGTGGTGGGTGCGACCTTAAAAATTAAATTTAAAAAGATTTTTGACTTTAAGAAAGAGTTGTGTAAAATATTCTTGCAAACGGTTTTAACTTTTTGGTTTTGGCGATAGTTCAAAGTGTTTTTAACGATATTTGATTCATTATTTCAACAAAAAATTTTTTGCTTTTATAAAATGTGACGGGTGTGACATTTTCTTTAAAACATTAAAAAATTAAGATCCGAATATTCTGTATGTTATCATTTAAGCTCTTGTAAGACAAATAAAATTAAAATACAAACCGTTTTATTAATATTTTGATAATTTTTTTTGTTTAATTCAGGCCACTTAATATGGCAATGACCTGCTGCAAGTAGCATTAACTAAGTCAACCGAAACCTTTATGTAAAGAAAATCAAAAACTGCATTTCGGCACTCTCATTGGTCACTACCATATTAGGTCACTGTTGGAAAGCTGGCTAATAAATAGAACTGACAATTTCCGATTGTGTAAAAGTGTCACAGGAGACTGATGCAATGGAGCATCTGCTTTGTTGATTCCTTTTGCTTGGCGAACTACGACATTGGCACTTGAACAATAACTTTATTATCAATTTTTTCATATTTTCGGCCTTAAACCTCTACTCAGGCCTTTTCAGTTTTTATGGCAACACAGCGGACACAACTTTTAACTTTTTAACTTCTAACTTTTCATTTAGAAATGGTGTTTTGATGCTTTAGAGTTGAAAATTCAATATTATTTTTCTGATATAAATCAAAACACAAATAATAAATAGTATATGATTTTCAATTATATATATGTCATATAAAAGAACTGTTTTTTAGGAGCTCTCTAATTATCCATCTGATCGTATATATTTTTTTGTTTTATTTTTTCTTTTTTTCTTTATACTGGATATGGTGTATATCATAAAATTGAAAGAGTCATGTCGTTGTAACAGTCTATTCTACAAGTCCTAAAGTTTTAGTTGAAACATAAATAAGTCTATTTAGTTTTCAACATAAAAATAAAATCAACTCGTGTTCGCCTTTTTACATTTCAATGGCTGAATATAGAAAGGGCTTAACTCGATTTTTTTTCAAAGCGTTTTCATCTGTTCTGGCTAATAAGTGTTAAGATAATCAGAAATTTTTTGTTTTCTATATTGAAAATAAAATTTGTTGCAAATTGCATTAAATCTTTTTAAATGAAAATTCTTAGAAGTTTGGTGATATGTTTTTCAAAACAAAGTAACAAAAAAAATCAAGTTACGCCCTTTCTATATTCAGCCATCGTTTTGCACTTGCCATGTCCTTAAAAATGAAACAAAGTTAAAAATGAATTCTGGTTGCATTACGACCAAAATGTTTTAATTCTGGTGTTTGGCACATTTCTTAGCCGCAGCAACATCATAAAAATTGACTTGCATTTGTTGTTTCTTCTTCTTTTTCATTTCATATTTCATTATAAGACTTACATTGTAAAAACTGCAACCATATTAAAAAAAAATAAAATAAAAACAAGTGAAATATGCCAAGGAAAAATAACATAGTCACGTCTTTTAACAGCTAAAGACGGTATCATGACGATGATATTTCTGGGCTGCAAAACTTGTTTAATCAAATTGTATGGCTGGCGCTTGCATTTTCATGTTTGGCTGTTTGCTACAAAGTATTTTGCAGTAATTTTTTTCATAATCGCCAATTTTAGTGTAATTTTTTTTTAGGATTGTTAGTGCAGTAAATAATTTCCTGGATATCCTTCTGTATTGGAATTTCTTTTAAACGTGTGTATTTGCTTGCTCGTTGTGCCTTTATAAACTGAGTGTCCTGGCAAGATAAGAAGATTTGTTTGCAATTTACTGTTAAAAGCTATCAAGAACACAAACCATGATTTTTATTTTATTTCTGCTTTCTGACCATGTCATTCGTTTCGTCTTAAGAAGAATTTAAAATATTATATGTTAAATAAATTTTGTGCTTTTTTACAATTGAATTTTCCTTACAATTTCTATAGTTGCTTTCTTGTGTAATTAAGTATGACCGTAAGTGACATGTTATTACTGCAGTAAATAAAGTGACAAAAAGAGCGCAGTAAAAAATTTGCACTTTATAATTTATTGCTAGAAAGGGAAAAAAGTGTTTCTGCTTTTTTCGTAATTAACAATTTACCTTAAAATTGTATGCTTTTTTAATTAAAAGTAATCAGTCCCAAGTAAGATTTTTAAATGAAGTACACAAAAACTCAACAAAAAAGTTTAATTTATTAAAAATAATTATAATTTCATAAAAGGAAAACAACATATTTTTTAAAATCAAAGTTTATGGTTTCCTGTTAAAGCTAATTTGTTAAGCACGACATTTGCGTAAATTTCAATTTTATTATGTTTTAGCAACATTGCTACGCCGTTAAGGCTGCCCTCCGTCATGGTTGATCTCAGCCTTGTTTAAATACGGCGCACTGTGGGTTAAAATGGTTCAAAAGTGACGCTTAATTGAATTTTTAAAATTAAGTTTTTGTATTAATATTTGGTATCGGGTAAAACTAAATAAAATTCTACATCATTATATAAATTTTCAAGCATCTATCTTGTCAGTTGACTCCGTAGTGACGTGTCAAAATTAAAAATTTTTTGCAATTTTTTTAAAAAGCGAAAAAAGTAAAATTTTGCATTAAACGAGTCCGTAATTTCCAAATTTAACGTTAACAAAGTGTTATTTTAAGAATAGAACCTTCATTTCCAAGTACTTAAGTATATAAAAATGATGTAATGTTTTTGAAAATATGTGTGAAAATATTTTTGATGATTTTTTTAAAAAAGGTCTAAAATTGTCCTATTTTTGATGTTTCGTGAACCATAAATTCTAAGTTAGTTAAAGTTGGGTTTTGAGTCTTATAATTTCCAAAAGCATGGAATCTTAGCTTGATAATAAAAAAAGAAAATTTGCGGTTTTATTGCTCCATTTTTTTGCTATTAATATTTTTCTGTTTGAAGTCGTGTTTTTTCAAAGTCACGTATTTAACAAAACTAACGTGTATTTTGTTTTGCTATAGTCATTCGTTCAATGTTTACTATTGTTGTTATTGTTGTCGGATGATTTTAATTTCAATAGAGGTAGGTGCGTAAACAAGTTTTAGTCATCTTTATTCACGAGAGTGTTAAAATGGTTTTGTATGACTCCTACAATACATAAATTTTTAATTCATGGTCCCGAAATCATAAAATATGCCCTTTTACCGATTGGAGAACTTTCAGAAGAAGCTCAGGAAGTCAGAAATAAGCATTTTAAAAATTATAGGGAACACTTTGCTCGCAAATGCAGCCGAGAAAAGTCGAATGAAGATATTCTAAATAGATTTTTTTCTCAGTTCAGATCCATTCATATCTAGTATTAATAAACCAAATGAGCGGAAAAAAAGCAACAATTATCGAATTCCGAACTACAGCTTTTGCTATCACCTATTATTTTTCAAGAAATACATGATAATGAGAGTAATGATAGCAAAAATTATGATGATAAAGGTGAGGATGAACATAATATGGTTTCTTTTTAAGTTTATGACAATAATTGATTAACAAAAAAATTATAAAAATTTATTTCGTTACTTTTTTAAAAAAGTTGTAAAATTCTCGAAATCCTTCAAAACTCAAATTCAGATTTTAAATTAAACTTATATTCATATTTATGCAAAATATATTATATTTTTTTAACTTTTTAGAAATAAGACAATATAAGCTTTTGTTTGTTTCACATTTTTTAAAAAAAATCACTTTTTATTTTAAAATTACGGCAAAAATTCTGAAACAAACTATAATTTTCCGAAAAACAAAAATTTCTATAAAATCGTAAAAAAAATTTTTTTTTCGTGTATCTTTTTTTCAGAATATGCCTTTTTATGCATATGCATTTCAAAAAAATTTAAATTACGGCTCCCATGAATTAATCGCCACTTTCGGTGTCATCGAACCCACTGTGCGGCGAAGAGTGGAAAATGACACTTCAGCCATAGCATTACTGACCGGCATTAAAACAAAAATGATGAACATTTTTCACAAATTTGGGTAAATATCTGCGTCACATCTTGCCAAAAAAAATCTATTATATTATCCATTTTTGGTTCCAATGCAAAATTTCAGCCTCTAATTTTAATATAAGCAGTTTTTAGAATTTTTTAAAAAATTATATATATCATCTGAAAGTTGTGAAATAAAAATTTCCAAACAGTTAATATAATAATATTCTAAACAAATAATGGACTTCCTTTGATAAAACTTGGTTTTAAGTCCTGTAAAACAGATTCAACTAAGGATATGTAGCCCTCAATGCGGAAGTATACTTCAATATTTTCAAAATGATTTTTTCTTTTAAATTTAGGCTCCGCCCCCCCCCATATTTTTATTATTGAATCTTCGCCTTTGGCGAACTAACAATAGATATTCAAGTCTTAAAACTATTTAATTTATATAAGTCCAGCCAGTGGCAGACTAAAATTTAAGTTCTCATAATAAAATTAATTAATTCAGTAGTTTCATCTAAGTGCAATAGTATCCCTTCTTTTCAGACGAGTGTGTCCACTTTGTTGCAAAATGTTTCGAGCGAGCGGATTTGGATGTGTTTCCAGCTTATTTAAATACTTGTCCACATAATTAAGGATTTCGCATATAACTAGTGGAACTTGCAGATCTTTGTGGTCGTTTCTGTTTTTAATATACCAAGGAGCACCAGTTATCATTCTTAGGATTTTATTTTGACGGCGTTGGAATTTTTCAATGTTGGAGGCGGAAGCAATGCTCCATAATTGTATCCCGTAGCACTAAATTGGTTTCAAAATTGAGTTGTAGAGTAAAAGTTTACAATCAAGACGTAACACAGAGTTTTTACCATTTAGCCAGTGAATTTAGGCCGTTTTAAGTTTCATCTGTGTCAACTTCGCATCTATATGTGGCCGAGATATTTCGTTTCAATTCGTTGAGACACCATATGGTTGTTAATGAGAATTAGGGGGGCACGTTTCCTTACGTAAAGTAAAGGTAACGTGGGTGGATTTTTGTTCATTTATTTTAATACTCCATAATTTTTTCCACTTCTCTACTTCGGATACGTGATGTTGAAGTTGTTTTGAGGCCTCTTTAGGGTCTTTATGATTACTGAGAAAGGCGGTATCATCAGCAAATGTCGACGTGTATGAGTAAGATTGTTTGTGGGCATACCTGCTGTGTAAAGCAAATAGAGAATTGGACCTAATATACTCCCGTAAAGGTACCCCCGCCCCTATTGGTTTAGGACAGCTTAAGCAGTCGCCCAGTTACGTACTTTTTCAAAAGGTTTAAGATATTCACTGGTAAGTTCTTCTTTAACTTGTTTAACAGGGCTTCATGCCAAACTTGATCAAAGGCTTGTGAAACACCTATAAAGAGCGCTGAGCAGTATTTTTTTTCCTCAAAGGCCCTTCTTATAACCTGTACCAATCTGTTGGTTTGTTCGTTGGTACTATGTTGACTTCTAAATCCAAATTGGTGATTTGGAATGCAGTTTGTTGTCATATAGGATCGGAGTTATCTTGTTTTTAAGCAATTTCTCGAATAATTTGGACATAGTTGGTAACAGACTTATTTATAGGCCTGTAAGTCTCCACCTTCGAAGGATATTTTCCTTGCTTAGGAATCATCTTTACCAGGGCAACTTTCCATACTGGCGGGAAATGTTCGAGCCGTAATATGGCGTTAAAAATAAAAAGAATTATTCTTTTTGCTGTGTAAGGCAGCTCTAAAAGCCTTTTGTTGCTGATTTCATCAAAACCAGGAGCTTTTTTATCATTTAAATTATTAATAGCCTTTACGACATCTGACAGCTGAAAACGTATTTCCATAGAACATCTAGCAACAACAGGCGGTAATTTACTCATGTCAGTGCATGTATTTGGAGTGAACACATTTGTTAAATGACTTGCGAGCAGATCACATTTTTCCTCATTATTTCTTGCCCAGGATCCTCTCAGATTACGTAGAGATGGTTCGCAATAACGGATCTTTTCAGATATTTCGCTGATCGCCATAGTAAATAATTCATCTGAGGAGTCAAGTCTAGACCTTCGAGGTGTTCCTTAAGAGATGCAAATCTGTGAACCTCTAGCAAATTTTTCAATTGGTTTGTACATTTCTTCAACTTGGCTTTAAGTTGTGGTAATTTTTTTAAACAACAGCTTTTATACCTACGCCTTTTGCCTCTTCAAAAATAGTTTTTAATTTTGAATGGGCTCTATTCTTTATAGTCTCAAGACACACTATTAGGGTTTTTATAAGAGATGGTCCTTTTTGTAAATCTGTATCCTTCATTTGTAGAATAACACTAAGCGGCTGTGTAACAGTAAGTAAATCATTAAGAATATGTAATCCGCAAATAAACTTAAAAACGCTCAGAGAAGTTCTTAATAATAAAGCTCTTGAAGACGTATCCTTATTCTCCCACTCGGATATCTTTTCCAATGCCTCTATTATGTGCTTTATTTTTACTGCAAATTTTAAAATTGAGTCATGACAATCTTTTCAACGTATTTCGCTAAATAGAGACAACTTTTTACTTAGATATTTCAGAAAAACTGCATTACACCTAAGATGATATTTTTTTAAGAAATTGCAAGTTTCTTTAGAAAGAGATACAACTTTTTGTATTATTAGTGCCTTGTCGCCTTTCTATATCGAATTGTTAAGTTTATGGGAATATCAGGGCGCTCGTTTTGGATTTTTTGTGGTTTCTTGTATTTTTTTTACTATTTCATTTTCTGCCAACATCAAAGGATATCCTTCAGTTCCAATCCCTACACAATTTTCTAAACAAAACTCAGGTTTTTTAAAGCTCTTAAAACTACTGATAATAGGGTGTTCGCACACTACTCTTACACATTTCATTTTAAATTGTTGTCGTTATATATGAAGCACCTAAGAAAAAAACTTGGAAATGATGGCCTAAAATTTTATCTCCAGCATCTATGCAAATTCGAGGAGTGAATGAAAAATACCTTCCGAGCTTGTATATATAGAAGATAGCAGAGGACCATCATCTCGATGTCCACGAAGAGATATACCATTCCTTCCAAGGGAAATTATAGCGTCTATAACAGGTAACAAGCGTTCTTGATTTTAACTTTTTGTTGAAGTGCAGATATTTTGATTTGATTTGCTACTTCATGACGTAAGTTTTCCTATGTCTTCAAAAATATTTTCCCAAAAGCAGCAGCATCTTTGAATATACAATCCATTTATTTAATAAAATATAAGAAAAGTTTGTTTCATATCTACCAATATTTTTATTTATTAAAGTAAATATAAAAGCAACCCCCTCTCCCCTCCCCTTGCTAAATCCACGCCTTGTATTATATAAAGGCAGAGATTTTTCATGAGTTTTTTTAAGAACTTGTTTGAAGTCTACTAACGATTTGATTTGGTGTAAGAGCCAATGAAATGCATAGAGACAAACTTAACCTAAAACAAAGCTTGTAATTATTTTAAATAACTTTAGCAAAACTTTAATGAAGACTTATGCGTTTTTATATTTTTCAATTAAAACAATGATAAGTAAAAGTCACCACACAAACATTTCTAGGCTTTATTATGTATAATTAAAACTAATTGCAATAAATAAGATGTAATGAAGTAATAAATTTTAATTATATTATTCAAATTAAATCTCATCAACATATTTATCAAGTCTCATTAGCAGTCACAACAAATCTAAAAGATAAATTGTTTTCATAGAAAAAGAAAAAAAAGACGAGGATTTATAGTTTTTTTAAGTATAACGGTTTTATACCCGCATTACATTGGTGGCATAATACGCTTCCACTTATATTTATTTTCATAATTTTTTTAAATAAAAATTAAACCAACTAAACAGATTGTGATTGTAAATTAATTATTTCGCCCATCCCTCATACAAATGTTTGCAAAAATTTGCAAATTCTCCCAATTATAAATTTCTGAAATACTACACCCAGAAAATTGTTACAGTAACTGACTGTTAGTTATTTAAGAAGTATTTCGTATAGTTAAGTTTAAATGAAAAAATAGATAAAGTGTACCAAATTAGTTTTTTTAACTGGTTTAGACAGTTATTTCCAATAACGACTACACAAAAATTCTGATTTTCAGTTGCAGTTAAGTTGTAAGGAATAATCAAACGACTGTCATGGAAGACAAAAACAAATTAACATTTAACTTTGTTGGTATTTTTTTCTGCAAATTTTTGTTTAACAGTAAAGTTGTAAAAATAACAACAACATTTGTTATATGCTTTGTTTTTTTCGTCGTTTGTTCTCAAGACATAAATTTCAATTAGTTTCATTCTAACTTACAAAAAATAAATTCCGTTTGCATTTCTGGATAACATGTAAGTTGAAAAGGTGATATTTACAGGCGAACACACCTCTGTCCAAAAAGTGCTGGTGATAAAAACAAGTGTCTGGTGTCGCAAAGAAATTTTACTTTACTACTGTTGGTAAGAAAAACTTGCTTTTCAAATAAGCTTCATTATTCTTAGCAAAAATAATTTTTAACAAAAATAAATAAAATTTAAAATGAACTAAATCCAAAACAAAAAGAAGCAAAACAAAATGTTTAAAAACTATTTTTTATTTAACTTCTGCTATTTTGTATTGACAGTAAAAACATATGAAAAATTAATTATTTTAAAACTTTCTGCAAATTAATTTTTTTGAGATTGAATTAAAAAAAAATTTTTTGTTTATTTAAATGAACATCTTATTGAATTAGGTTTTAAATGAATATCTTTTTGTATTAAGTTACATTAATTAGTTTTTTTTTGTGTTATAAATTCCTATCAAAAAAAGTTTTGCTAATACTTCTGGTAATTTATTGAGTACAATAAATAATTTATCATTAGTCCTCTAAAGGTTTTTTTAGATATTAAGTTCAGCTTATTATTTTTAAACCTGAACGTTCAACAAGAAAAGTTTCAAGATGCCTTTTAATGAAAACAATATAATTAATAAAAAAATTTTAAGTCAAGGCTTTAACTCTTAAAAAACCAAAAATAAGCGAAGCATGAAAGGGGCAACTGAAAATTAACTTTCAATTTTATGAATTTACATTTTATTGATTAAATAATGAAACGGTTTGAATTGTTCACAATTTTTGACTTTTCATCAGCTTTGCTTTTGCTTCTTCTTAATTCCAACTTAAACCTGCATATTAAAGGCATATGCATATACACTTACATACATATGTGCTATTGTTTTACAAACACAAATACAAGTTTAATGGCGTCATATCCTTGATTATTGATTTCCGCTTGGCTTACCAACTATGCTACATCTGCTTTTTTATTCTTTCTTTCTTGCAAAATAAAAAAAGTTTTATGTATTTTTTTTTTTTGCTTCTGCAGTTTTCTCTTTGGTTTAGTCAATGAATATATGGGTTGAAGTTTTGTAAAATGTTCTTTCATGCCTCTTAACATAAATTTATACCTGAAAAGGGGTTAAAGCAAATGATATTTTCCAATATGTTTAATGGAATTTGAAAAAAAATTGTACTGGTTTTCATAAAATTTAATTAATATTTGCCCTCTCCCAAATCTAAAGCTAGATACGCATCTGTTTATTTATGTCATTTCCTGATCATTTTCGTTTTCATTCTTAAAGAGCAAGTTTTTTATGTTTAGGCAAGCCGTTTTTAATTTAAACTAAAAAACTTTTTTTTCGATTTTACGCTCAAGGAAAAAACATGGTTGAATATTGTCATGCGAATATGATCACGAATATATTCACCATTGCATGGTTATGAAAATCATTATTATGAATGCCACAAGCATACAATAATTGTTGTAAGTTTTCGGCCAAAAATTCAATCATTAAAAAAACAATTATATGTTTGTGGTAATAATTACTTTGAATATAGGTAACCATAATCTTGATTATCATACATATGTTGCTTTTGGACTATGATTTTAGATTTTAATAACATATTTGATAACACATAATCAAGATAATGACTACCCATGATCAAAATAAAGGTTACCACAAACACATAATGGTATGTTTAATCATAGTTTTGATTACATTTTTCGCCAAAAACTTGCTACAATTATGGTTGTGGCAGCCATAAAATTGATTTTCGTAACCATACAATGACGAAATTGTTCGTGATCATATTCTTGTGACCAACTCAACCATGTTTTTTCTCTGCGTGAGAATTCGGTAAAAATTTCTTTAGTTTAAATTGCCTTAAAATATAAAAAGTAGGTATTAGTACAAGGAATTTTAAATATGCCACTGTGGGTGACATTAATTTTTTAACAAAATTCTAAAACAAACCTTTTTACGTTCACAGTTGGGGTTAATAAACTTTTTACTCACCTGTAAATAAAAGAAATGGAAATTTTGTTAGTCCTGTAAAAAATTAAATCACAAAAATAAATCCTGTTTTCTTAAGATATGTAAATCAAAATAACATACATTTTTTAAAGCAACAAAAAAGAAACAGTATGAGTTTTTAGCACTTAATTTTTTAAAAATGAGTACAGCTTCATTGCCATCGCGTTAGAACGCAATAATAAACGATAAACAAATTGTCCCACAAAAACAAAGAAAACTTTTATTGTGACCATTATTATTCCTTAAGATGACAATATTTCAAATGTTTGACATAAAGTAGACATTGAAAGATTATTTTTCTGCTTTGAATGGCCACAAAGAAAAACTATAACGAATATGATATTTTATTTAAGGTCTTATTAGTAGTGTCCTTTGGATTTTGTTCCCCTAAATATTCCTAAAAGCACACACACACAGTTTGATTGATTTAATTAAATGTTTAGAATTTGTTATTTATTTAAAACAAAAAGGTTTTTTACAAAAAAAAAAGTGTTTTAGGAAGTGTTTTTCAAAGATTAAAATGTTATTCTACCATCATAAAGATTTACGCCAATTAAAAAATTTACGGTCCCCTGTTATACTAAAATAAATAAAAATCGGCTTAACATGGCTTTTGTAAAAGTTTTACTCCCAGAAATTGTAACATAAGCTCCGAATAGACAACGCTATGGAGTGTCACAAAATCAACACCAGATTATAATTTGCCACCATTTGGGCAACCTCTACTTAGATCTAAGGATATATGCCTCCATGATTAAAAAATTCAATTCTTACAACAACTGACACCTAATGGCCAGAGAAAGTAAAAAGACGCTCTTAAAAAGGGTTTTATGCGCTGAAATATGCTGTGAAAAATTCAATAATGCCTCGAAAACTAAAAACGGGAATGAGAGGAAGTTAGACTAAAGAGTCCAAAAACGCAGCATTTAAAATTAAATTGTGTTAATGAAAAAACGAATTAAGTACCCTGATCTCGCTTCAAAAAAAATAATAAATAATAAAATTAAAATAAATGGTGACAATGAATATTTGAAAGACTATTTGTTATGTATTTCTTTAATTTAATGTAAAAAAAAATAGTCCAAAAGTGCATTAAAAACAGGTTAAAAAAATATGCTGTTGTATGAAAAATATCCTGCATATCATAAGAAATTAACGAAAATATTTTGCGAACGATTTTTTATTATCAAGTGCTTTTTAAATTTTTAATTTTTCCTCAAAAAAAAAATAATTTTTTTTTGTCAAGAAATGATAATAATTGTTTTCCCTTCTTTGGCAAAACTTATTGTTTTTTTTTTAATCAATACAACAACCAAAAAATAGCGACTATTGTTATTATTAATAATTTTTATAAACAATTAAAAAATAATTATTTCTGCCAAGTAAATAAAAATAAAAATATAATAATACATAGTTAAAAAACAATAAATATTTTTTGAGAAAAATAATAGAACAAAAAATTAAAACAATTTTAATTTTTTAAGGTTTTTTGGCATGACTCTAATGGTTCCTGGTTATCCTCTTATTTTTTGACTTTAAAAATGCAAAACAGGATCAAATACATAAAAAAGAATTTCTTGCCATACCGTTCAATACCATTATCCACATTAAAAAACTCTTACTTAATTTCGTTTTTTATGTCATTATGTATTTTAAAGCATGACGAAAAAAAATTGAATTCGATCCAAGATCTCAAATATATATAAAAAAGTATTTCTCCTTCAAAGTGTGCCTAAAGTTTAAAATTGCACCTTTTGTCAGCTTGTGTGATTTCCTTTAGAAATTGAAGCCAATCGATAAATAAATCCAAACAATTTAAAAAAGTATTAAATTATTCACAATTTCCACCTTTTCATTTAGATTCCAGAACGATTTTTTTTAATTGATGTCTGCTTTGCTGTAGAAAATTTTATAAACTCCTTCATAATATTGTATCGAACCAGAGCACATTCAAGAAGGTAATATGAAGAGCCTAGCTGATTAAAATAAATGTAATATGTTCACGTTACAAATATTCAATTTTGTATGAAATTTTCAATTTTTCTGATATTTCACCGTTCAAACACAAAAAGGAAATGCAGAGGACGAATTTTTTGAATTCGCCTTGCTGTTATCTTGTTTAGTGTACCCTGTACCGAGCATAAAAAAATTTTTTTTATAAACGAAATATATCCATTTATCAATCACTTCGTGACAAATGTGCAATGTACAATATTTTTAAATTTAAATTAAATATCATAGTTGTTTTTTAATGTTAATGTTGTGTAATATAAGATTAAAAATTTAATAAACACTATCCCTGAAGAAGTTGGGAAATTCCAGCGAAACGTCGGGGAAAATATTAAATAAATAGTCTTTTTATTTAAAACTTACGACCTCAGAAGCCCAATAGAAAATTTGAGAAATATTATTAGAAAAAAAGGTCAATATATAAAAATTTTAAAAAACCTTTCGGCTTACAAGTTACCAAAAGTTATTAAAAGGTACCAAAATATAAAGCCTAAAAATGGAAGTAAAGTAAAATAAGTTTTTTTTAATTCTAAAAAATACACAATTCTTGTTTTTTTTAGAAAATATAAGGCATTACATTTAAAAACAAACAGCAATCTTTTACCATTAAGAACCCGCTCAAAAAGTATAAAACGAAACTGTTAATATTTATTTCCAAATGCAAATGAATGAACTTTCGTTTCTTTTGTGGGTTTTATTTTTTGGTAGTTGGTGCTGGTTGGCCGTAATAACCCAACATTTACACGAGGCTAGAGTTGCTTTAATGTGGTATTTTTTGTTTTAGTCATATTGATGTTACGATTGTTGTTGTTAATTTGAATGGTTTAAATATTGACTTATAAAATACCAGCTGTTTCAAAGCAATTGTTGTCTAATGGCACAAGCAGTGGGTAATGGCGTCATTTATTTGTTATTTTTTAAGTACTAACTTGTACTTCAAACTTGAGTGAAAAAAAGTTTTAAGTTTTAACAAGGAATATAATTGTGCCTTTGTAGTAATCGTTACGAGTTTTTTACATGTTCTTTTGATACTAAGTTCGTTTTTTTTTTTTTCTTTGTTTTTTTCTTGTTTTTATGATTGCATGGCGCCAAATTTATTTATTGATATTCGACTTAAAGTTGAAAGGTCAATCGCATTTTATTTCTTTTGCTTGTTAAAACATGTTTTTTGTTTCTTAATAACTTGCGTTACATTTTCATTTTAGATTCTTTTGTAAAAGTTTCTATGTTTTTAATGAAGATGTTTAATGATTTTTGCACAGAACTTTAAATATTTGCAAAAAAAGAATTTAGGAAATTTACCAAAAGCCGTAATTGTTTTCATACAAATTTTTGGTTTTAAAAATATTTGTGTTTTTTTTTTTTTGGTATGTAAAAGAAACAATAACATTTTTTCTGATATTTATATTTACTATCACAGTTTCTAAATATTCAGCCTAAGGTTTATTTTTGAAATAGTGACAGCTTAGAATGGCCATTTGTTCTGAGTGAAATACATTTTCAAAAACCAGCTACGATTTCTTGCCAGCAATTTTTCCTTCCGGTATCTCTGTAGGTTAAATTTTAATTTGTATAATTTAAGAAAACTTTTAATAGAATTTAAACACATTAATTTATTTACATCCTATTCTGCTTGGAAAAATATAAATCCACATATAACCCTATGTTTTCTAATTTTTATTCTCCTAAAAAGAGTTACGCAAGAATTTCATGTTTGAGCTTGCCAAGCTCTTCACCGGCTATCGGCAAAACCTGAGCGCCGCGCCTTTACGGTTTTTCTTAATTTGCGTACGTGTTCACACACGTCATGGAAATTTGAAAAGCATTAATCTACCTTATTTGAGACTTAAAAAAGTTTTTGTTTAAATAACACTAACAAAAATGTGAAATGAACAATAATAATTAATTTTTTATTTTTAATTAATTTTTGCTCTAAGAATATAATGTTTGCACAAAAAGGGTTTACCTACTTCTTGCGCAAAAAACTTTCTTAAAAATTTAAAAAAAAAATTGTATTTTCTTATGTGTAAACTAATCACAATAAACCTTTTTTCTTTTTGCCGAATTTCAATATAAAACCACCATTTGCTTATGTTATATGACAGCTGGCACCGTATGAGCCTTAATACTAATTAAAATAGTATCTCTATTATAAGCAAAAGCATTTAGCATGAAGTGAACATTTTTTATTACATTTTTACACTAACCGCAATTGTTACTTTTTTATAAAAAATTTTTCAGTTAAAAAATTTGTTTTGATCAAAAAAATTAACTGCGTTTGACAAAAAAAAACAAGTTATATATAAAATCGCTTAAGCCTTATATCACTTAGTTTCAATTTAAAAAAAAAATTTTTTTGACATAACTTCTGAAAAATAGCAAAATAAAAAGAATCATAACAAATTAAGTTTTTCTGTCTTTATTCTTTATTTAACCTCATTTACGTCATGTTACCTCTTCAAAGCTGAATTTGTACTTTGTTGCGTATGAGCAATAAAATATTGCTTATACGTCATAAGGTACTTTGTGTTGCACTATTTCAATATAACTTCGTTTAAACTAAGCTTTCTCGAAACTAAAACATCCAAAAAAAATATCGGGACTTAAAAATAAGGTGAACATTTTCCAGATCGAACCCTTCTCGATAGTTTTTTTGCTTAATTTTTTATAACAAAAAGTGTCGACAATAACATCGTTATCGTAAGTTTTGCGAATATTTAATTAAATGTGCTATGCAAAACAAAAAAAGAAGTAACGAGACTTTATGTGCACAGGAAGAATATTAGAAATAAAAAGTTCATTCAAAGTAAAAAGGATCAGTGCTGAGTCAATAGTGTTTAACTTGCATTTGGAAAAACAGCTAAATAAAATTTTTATTTAAATATTTTAAAAAGACCATTCATTCAAAAGCATGCAGAGGAATTTTCTTTTAGGGAACTTCCACAAAAATGTGTAAAGGTGGAGACATAATACCTTTGGCAATTCGAAGTAAAATAATTTGACTATAACCCAGTATTAAGCATGTAATATTTTCTCAGTCCCTATAGATAGAAAAGTTGATTTAATGATGTCTATCTGTCCGTCTGTCCATCTGAGCGTCTGCCCAAGTTATGGTTGAAATCAGTTTCTTGCAGCCTCCCGATGCCGAATACACCTGTAAACGCTATCAAACTACTAAAAATATTTACGAGTAAATCACTATTAAAGTCCATAAAAATCGCCCCATCACTAACCTAAATAAATGCAAAACCCAAGACTGTTTTTTTCTTTAAAATTTGTACCAAAAACCTCTATTAATACCAGGAGTTGCCCGTACCCGGGTGCAATATAAAACCGACTCCCATTAGTTTTTTTTTTCACAAACATTTCTGTGAAATATATCTACGATCTATCTCCGTCCCCTAACTGGGTTGCCATAGAAATTTTTTAAATTTTTTCTTTTAGTTTTTTCAAGTCGCTCCCAAAGCTCCCAGGGTCCTCCCACACAGGTCAAATGCAAGACCAGTCCTAATTAATTTTTCTTCCCAAACATTTTTGTGGGGCATACTTACCCTTATTTCTAGGTCTCAACATTGTTGCCATACAAAACTGTATCTCCACCCCATAAAAGGGCTGCTATACAAAATTTGAAAAAATTTGCGAAAAAACCCTACACTTTTTCAAGGGTATATAAGATTTGGCCCAGTCAAATATAGCGCTCTAACTTGTTATTTTCTTAATATTGTTAAAATTTCAAATAAATATTTTGATACACCATATATGATATAAAAAGAATAATATTACTGCCGGGCTGAAAACTAACTCGCTAACTGACTGAAAATTCGAACTGCAGGTACCCTTCTCTCCTGATGTATAGATTTTGGTTTTCTTTGAAAACAGTAAGTAATTAAAAAAATAATTAAAAAGTTTTTGTGTTAGGTTTATAATTGTTTCTAGTTAGTTTGTTGAAGTTATTATATAAAGTCAAAAAATATTTACAAGGCTTTTCAAGAATTTGTTTGGATTGAAACCTACTGATGATTTGGTGTAGGAACAAATTAAATGCATATGGACAAACTAAGTTTACAAGAAAGCTTTTAAACGGGTATGAGAACCTTATTAAAATAAAACAAAAAAAACTGGTGTATTGATATATGTACTTAGAAAACGTAATATTTCCTTCCAGGTAAAACGGACCATATGGGGAAAATCAATTTCTCCTTAAAGAAGCGATAAGCTTATATCTGAATGGAGGTTTTCGAATATATTTAAAAAATATATTGTGATTTGTATATTGTGATTAGTTGGTTCTTCTTGTTTTGACGTTTTGAAGAAATTGTTATACCCGTCACATTTCCTTGAGAAAAAATAGGTCACACGTAACGTCATGGTTATCTAGTGGTCATTGTAATCAGAAGTTATATTCTTTTACTATTCATCGTTTTAAAACATACCATTTTTATAAACAATAGCTATTTTGTAATTATAATTATGAAAAAATATAGTTAAAAGGGTCATATTCGTAACAACGGAATTTCCCCATTATAAAACCCTTGCACTTGATAAAGGTAGTGCTAATACCAAAACTTTTGTACATTTCCAATTTTCAGACTAGTGATGTGCATACTTTTAATAATTTCCCAATGTAAATAACGCGCTTCTATTTTATTCGCAATATTTTTCCACAAACAATTAAATGCATATGTATTTATATATATAAAATCTTAAACTATTTCTACACAAAATTCCTATTTTTTATTAACAAAAAATTAATGACGTTTATAATGAAGTGTTTGCCTTTTCAAAAACAATTAGAGCACAAGTAATAAAAACCACGTTAAAGAAAATTTAAATGAGCTTTTGGCACTTATATCTTAAAATTATGACGTCAGTAAGTAACAACGTCATAATTACAAGTAATTTACAAAAATGACTACACAAACAGAAGGAAATACAAGGCTACTTTTCCATTCAAAATGTCTACATTATTATTCTACACTTTAACTCTCACCAACACTCCGAAAAGCATAATAAAACAAAAACCACATTGAATCTTCATATAATACGTCATCAACACAAAGGCTGGTAAATTTTTAATTAAGTGATTGCGAAACTCATTGATGTTTAAAACTTTCTAGTGCGAATGAGAAAATGACATAAAGGACTTTTTTAAAAACCAAAAAAATCAATTTGAAGATAAAACAATTTAGCAAGCCTGTTTACGAACATAAATGTATATGTGTGTATGTATATATAAATGTTTGCATGTATATGTGTGCACATATGTATGTATACGAATTTTAAAAAGAAAAACTTATTAAACAAATTGGCAAAATTTCGAAATATTTAAGCAACTTAAAGTTTACAGACACTGTTTATTGTAAGTAACAGTGTGTGTGTAGTCCTTTGTTCAACAGCCACCAGATTGTGTGCTTTTGCCATTAGAAACTATTTATTATGTCCGATAATGTTGTTGATAAAGTCAACATAATTTATTATATTTTCAATTAAGTTTAATTGAATTTGCTAAAAACTTTTTTGGTGTTTTGGTGACGACATTAATTTTAGTTTTATAATGTTTTATTGTGACAATATTACTTTATCATCATTATAACATCATCGTCATCATAGTTATAGCTGAAATATTTTGGCATCATAATTTCGGTCATCATACAATGAAGGACTTTGCTTACAAGACAAGGTTAATGAGCCATTTTGCCGACTCTTAAATCGTAAATGTTAAAATAAAATAACTTTATAGAAGTTTGAAGTCGATATTTATTAAAGTTTTTTAAAAGTAAAACAAAATTGGTCCGTTTGAATTGGCGATGCAACTTCTTTTTTCAAAATAAAGAAATATATAAATAAAGAACCTTGAAGCACTTTCGGAAATGTCTCGCAATAAAAATATAAATAAATAATGTTGTTTTGATCATACCTAGAACCACAGGGTGTCTGGTGGCAGAATTATATTTTTAAACTAAAACAAAAGCCTAATGATTGGCACAAAGTTTTATTAAGAGCAATGAACGATAGAATAAAAATGTGGACTTTATTTCTTAAAGAGTGTATCATCCAGCTGTCTTTCGTCAAGTTGAACACACTGTTTAACACGGAGCCTTGTGTACTGCCCCACACGCTGCAGTCAACTTTAAGGTAGTTCCATAATAAAAATCCATAGGAGCTAGATCGGGTGACCTCGGTGGCCATGGGATGTCTCCAAAGCGACTGATCAGTTTTTTTGGGGTATTTTCCCGAAGCAAATTTATTGACGCTCTGGCTGTGTGTACAGTCTTCCTATCCTGCTGGAACGCCGTGTGTAAAGAATACGATGGATTAGTTCGCAGGTTTGGCTAAAAGAATTCCGTAATAATGCGTCAATTTAACCGTTAACATTTGCCGCCTGTCCTCAAGAGTTTTCAAAAAAATGGTCTAATTATCTTTTGCGTACATAGGGCGCATCAAACAGTTACCCTAGGGCAATGAAATGGTTTTTGATGTTTCTATCAAAGATTGCGGCCTCTTGGAGACTAGTAACGGCAGCTTTGCTTGTTGACGTGGACGTTTAAGTAAAACCGATCCTTGACGCTACAAAACATGGGATTTACAGTGCGAAGGTTCTCCAACATTTTTTCATCAAAGTAAATCAAATTCACTTTCTTTCAGTTCTTGAATGATTTGAATTTCAAAAGGATGGAACTTCAGATCCTTTTTTTTAATTTAATGAATAATCGCTCTTGGAAGTTCCAGTAAGACTGCTATTTTCTATATTGAAAGTCGCAGATTTCCACGTAAACTGCTTTCAAACAGTTCAAAGTTTTTGGCAGTCCTTGAAGATCAACTGGGCCCTGGCCCTGGGGCATTTATAGCCGAAGCACCAACAAACGAATTTAATTTACACCTGGTCCATCACGTATTCGCCGAATATCGATTTTGAACAAATTTGACAACGAGAAATTAAGTAAGAATGTTTTCACAGATAACGCGCGTTACTCACTTCTTCAAAAACTAATCAGTCGCTTTGGGGACATCACATGGCCACTAAGGTCGCACGATCTATTGGATCTCAAGGACTTTTTTATAGTAATACCTGAAAGAAATGGTTTATATTGACAATCATAAACTTCTTTTGGCTTTAAAGGAAAATATTTGTCAAGAAATTAACTCAATGGAACCAAGTTCACTGCATCGTGTGGCGTAGAACACAAGACTCCGTTTTTAAAACTCGACGGAAGACATCTGGATGACATACTCTTCAAAAACCAAAATCCACTTTTCAATTCCACCGTTCAATGCTCTTAAAAAAACTATGTGTCAATTATTACGTTTTTTATTTAAGTTTAAAAATATAAATCTACCACTAGACACCCTTTATGACGCTCTTTACTTTAAACTTAAAACAAACGAGCATTTAATGCAGATGCTGTTGGTGACATAAAAGCCATAAATAGTTCATTTACATTGTTTTAGCATATTACTTTAACTGCAAAAACCCAAAAACTTAAATTTAATAAAATTGTTTAAAAACTTAAAATTTATTTATGTACACCGTTCTCCATACAATTTAGATATTTTTCTATAAATTAATGTTGTGCCCTAAAAATATTATATTTAAAGCATTCGAATCTTTGACAAATGCAGCCATAAACGAGCCCCAAAAATAGAACAAAATTAATGATGAAAAGTGCATTTGCTGCACATTCTTAAAGTCACTTTTGTTTAGTTTGTTTGGAAAGTATCTGAGTGTTTGTGTATTTATGTGCGTGTTAATGTATGTTAAAAGCCTAATAACACAAGCTGACCCTTATATTTATGTACATATGTGTACATGTAAATCCAGGCACATGTTTTCCACATATCCCACTATATGATACACATACACGTGTCAAGAATGATAGAGGAAAGATTACGACAAGCGCATGATGTCGCGTTAAACAACGTATATGATCCAAATAAATGGTTGCCAAATTTATTTTATAAGAGAAAACTACAATTTTTATCAAAAAATATATGTTGTTCATGATAGTGGGCAATCCTACAACAAAAATATAACAAAAAAAGCTAATGAATGATAAACACAAGAACATAAACTTTAAAGCTCAAAGTTATTAGCTAATAGGAAAGCAGTATGCGTGACGTCAACGATCCTATATGCGCAGAGAGTTTTAAATCTTTGCGTATCTTGGCGTAATCTCTTATTTTATCTTTCTTATACAAGTATCAACATATGTATATGTATGTGCATATGTGCATACATACTTATTTGTGCTGCTCATTGCACATTTAAAAATTCTCCTTAAATCCTGCATTTATCATGCTCTACAAAGAGCTGAAGGCAGGCATAATTAGGTTGCAGTATAAAGCAAATGTGTAAAATATTAAAAGTAAAACTTATGTACTTTAAAAATTTAACTTTTTTAAAATAAAAAATTATTGGGAAATTTAAGCTTAAAATCAAATACATAATGTTTAATTATTTTTACATCCATTGGCGTCAAATTAAAATTTTGCGCATAAAATTTTTAACAATTTTTATGCAATTTGACATTTTTGATTTTTCTTCTTAAGTAAAATATTTTTTATATTTTTAATTATGTTTAATAAATGGCCTTAGTAGTATCAAAATATAATTTTGCCTCTTAGGGACCAAAATTTAAAAAAGGACCAGACCTGTGTATTATATATTGTTTCTATTGTGAATAGTGAGATGCTCACTATCTCGTTTAGACCTTTTTTTCCTTGGTTTTTGCAAAAAACGGTGAAAAACTACCATTTTTTAGCCTTAACTTAAACTCAAGAATGCAAAAAAATACCAAAAACCTTAAAAAAGTACTTCTTGTCCAAAGATTCGAGATTAACATACCTAAATTTAATATTTTTAAACTAATTCTTTCAAAAATGTGCAAAAAGTACCAAAAATATGAAAAATATTGTTTTTATCTCATAAATAAATTTTAGCCCCAATCTGGGTCCCCTTAATTTTATATTTTAAGACTCATAATATGAAAAAATACTTTCTGACCACCAAGTTGACTTTTGACTTCAATCTGAGTCACGATTCATCAATTTTATAACTGCTGACTCACAATCCCTCCATAAATTGTTGAAAAAGTACTTGGACCGAATCGTGGCATTCGATTCGAATCGAAATTTAACTTGATCGATCGAGTTGTCAATGCTTTTAATATTGGAATTATAATAATAATATTTTAATTTCGATTCGAATCAAAAGCGGGCATTTGATCTCTGTTTGTCCACCTTCCGGTATTTATCGAATTTCGTTGCTTTTTTTATATTTTTTATAAAAACACGTTTTATTAAAACACGTTGGCTTACAGAATATTTTTTCATAACAAATTTGCCACGTCTCCACTTGACGACTGCCAAATATGAACTGTCAAGAATAATGTTAACCAAAATGGCGGCAAAACAAAGTAGTATACCTTGCCGGCGGGCACCCTCTACTTATGTTTTTTTTTTTTTGACTCAAAACATTGAAAAAAGTACAAGACCAGTCTAGTCCAGTTTTACCCGTCAGGGTTGAAATTTATATAAAAGTTACAAAATAACTCTTAACGGACCTTTTCTACCACTAAGGGTTAAAAATTCAAAAAGGTGCCCTACATGGGTTCGTTTACTATTTATATTAGAGTACGATACTTTTTAAACCAAAAGCCAAAAGCCAATTTTAAAACCAAAATAACAACTTTAATATTTAACTGAAATAACTTCCTGATGATGCCACACAACGGAGTGGCGAAATATTGAAAAATTTGCAAAAAAAAAAAATAAACATATAAATAGACCTAAAGCTAAAAAAAATAGTCTTATTTATTTTAATTGCTACTATTAATAGTTTCAAGAGATGCAACGTATTTTTCCTATTTGACCCATTTTTACCCCCTTAGCGTCTGATTTTAAAAATTTGCTTCTTAGTGGATCTATACAACGGAATAGGCACCCATGACCCAAATTTTAATTTTCTATCTTCACGCGTTTGAGCTGCGCACTGAGTAAGTCAATGAGTTAGAAGGTTAACTATAAATGCTATATTGACTAAGAAGCCTCCCTATGTAAACCAGTGTAGTAGACTTTCCAAGAAATTATAATACAGAGTGCCTGATAAAAGCTGCTACTGAAACAAAATATTAAAAAAAAACTTTTTGATAAAATGTCGCATATGTGTCACCTAGGGCGGAGATTAATTGGGTTCAATTATTTTTAAAACTCCGGGTCCCTCGGTGACACATGTGCACAAGCTTTTGCCTTGTATTTCTTAACATATTTAAGTATTAGTTCCTGATTATTGCGTTTACACAAACTTTAGGCAAAAATGTTTCTTTTTGTTTAACATTTTTTTTAAACTCCCTACAATTTATGCCCTAAACACAACTGGAACGAACGTCGAATTTTTCGTTGCGAATATTCGTCTTAAAAAATAAAACACATTTGTGTATATGAAAATGCACACAAGCAGTGCGTCGACTAAAATTCGTCATGCGTAACAAACTCTGCGATAGGTTTATTTCTATTTCTTACGCAGACGAACGACGAATAATTTGGCACAGAGTGACCATTTTTCTTTTATTTTGTTATTAAATAATGTTATTTTATACTTTAAGAATCATTTTCACTTTTTATTTGTTGCATTAAATACAATAAGGGTATTTTTAGTGTTGTATTTATATATTTTTTTAAATAGTTTTTTTTAATTATTAATTTTTTCAAATAGTGCTTCTTTTTTAAGAAATATGGTCACTCTATCACAGCTGTTTTATTCGTTATAAATGTGTTTCACTTAACGAATTTACGCAACGAACTTTAGCAGACGAATTCGTCGTGTAGTGCAAAACTCGTCGTTCGTCCCAGTTGTGTTTAAAGCATTAAGCGTTTTTTTTATGTAAAAAACACCTATGTAAACTAATATTTCAATCAACATTTTAAAATATAAATGTATATAAATTTAAATTTAAACAATTTGCAATATGTAGTAAGAAGTTAAATAATATTTCCTAATGATATTTTTTCTATCTCTATTTTTATGTAAGTATGTAGGTATTTGTTTATTTGTATATATTTTCCCCTTTAATTTTTTTTTTTTTTTTTGTTTTCCCATTGTTACAAATGCAAATTTACAAGTACTGATGTGACATTCTTATCCTTGTTCTAATTTTCTAAACTATTGAGGCTGACACAGCTGTGGTTGTTATTTGTTAGCAACGAATAAACAAATGAAAAAAAATTTTAAAATTGCCTGCGGTAATATAACGATGTTGTCTCTTCATTTTTAGTTTTTATTTTTCTTTTTCAAAAAAATACTTCTTTTTGTTGTTTTTATATTTACAATTGAATTGACAATTATAATGCAGATGTTGCTGCTGTCGTTGCTGTTAAAAAAAATATTTTTAACTGTTGATGAGTCTTTGTATTTTCGCAAAAATTTTCCAAAAGTAAACAACCAAAAACAAGCCTACAAGGATACTTAATGTTTACAGTTTGGAAATTAATTGTTGTCGAGAACTTATAATAAAATGCAAGAATTATGTTTAAAAATTTATAAGAATAATGATGATGAGGATGAAAAAATTCGGTTTTTTTTAGTTCAGAATTTTTTTTAATTCTCAATTCCCGACTTTTTCCGACTTTAATTTGTGCAAGCATTATGAAAAAAAATTATAACATTAAGGAGATTCACAAGGTGTTCTTTTATGTCCTATTGTCAGTATGTTGTAAAAATTCGGAATGGTTTTAAAACATTGTTGTTGTTTTTCATACAAAAATAGTTCTAAAAAATACTACGTCGTATGGTATTTTTATTAAATTGTCATAACAATTCCACATACATCTGCGTCCGGTGTTCAATAGTAGGTGAAGAATTCTAAACCATTATGACAATAGGACATAATAGCAGTGAATCTCCTAAACATTTCTAAATTAGTAGGGTTTTTAAAGATTTTTAGAGTTTTATTGTCCAAGTCCCCTTATCAAACCATTACCTCCAAAAAGCCTTAAGCGCCAAAAACCAAATTTTAAAGAAGTTTTTTTTTATAACCTTTAGTTAAGGTGTAAGTATTACCGTGAAATCAAATGTGAACGCACTAGTATATCTCAACTACATATTGCATTTAATTTGCTCCAAAAATGTTCAAACTACTGCCATATAGCTTCTTGTTCAGCTTTTTCCAAGGTTATGGACGACGTTCTACAGGGGAGCTACTGGTCTTTCTAACAAAAAAAGATGTACCTCGGTTCATCATTTTGGTGAAAGTAAAGTAGTGACTCTAGATATTTCTAAAGCGTTTGATAAAGTCTAGCATGGTGTCTAAGCTTGCTGCTTTTGGTGTCGGTGGGAAATTTTCACAATTTGTCTTGAGTGTCCTCAGAAATAGCACTATTCGTGTTTTTATAGACGGGGTCTCTTTCACCGAGTTTAAAGCGGTGATCCGCAAAACCACATACGCGTGTGCGTGCTCACCGAGCATTGAAGAGAGTAAGAGTACAAAAATTGGTTTTGTAGTCTCTTATGCCAGATGACTAGTGTGACCAGCTAGGAATTTCAAAATGTTTAATAGACAAATTTTTAATTACATTCAATGATTGGTTTTATTTATATCTGCGAGTCTTTTTTTTCGTTATAAAAGATAGTTAAAAGCAAAATCAGAAATAAGCTAAATATTAAACATTTCAAAGGTCTTATTCACATAAAATATTGTCAATACACATTTAATATTTATGAGATTTTGCAAAACTAAGTATTATGGTAAAATTATTTCGCTTTTATGAAAATTTTACTTTAACATAAAGTTTTAATTTTTAATATTACGTTAAAAAAAATTTTCAATGCAGTTCTATCATATTGTAAGCTTTCAGCTATGGCCACCCTAGTGCCATAAGAGACAAATAATTACGCTCAAAAACAATCAAAACATATAAATGTATTGGTGTGCCGATCCCCGGTTAAGAGTCAATTCAGGGGTACCGCAAAACTCTCTCCTTCCGGTTTTCTTATCTTTCTTAATAACCTCCTGGGTCAGCAAATATGTGGCCTGATAATGGACAAATAATTTCCATAAGTAAAAGGTTTCGTGCCAAAGCAAAAAAGCTCATCTGTACCAAATTTCATCATAAACATTTTTTCCAACTAAATAAATAATTCTAGTCAACCTATTCGGATTTATGTATATGCATCGAACTAGGCTGATTATCATTTCTTCTTGTCTGGTAACTCTTAGGCCTATGTAAGGTTTCGGGGACAACCAGTTCAACAAAGCTTTTTGGAATAAAAAATGTTGTAAAAATCACGAAATTTTATTTAAATTTTTCTTTTAATATTTTTATTTTATTTCATTGTACGAATTATGTACTTTTGTAGGTTTTATGCTTAGTTTACAACTAAAATAAACTTGCAATTAGAACGCCCCTTATATAAAATTACAACTTTAACTATTTGTTTTAACTTTTACATAGACAGTCATTAATATTGTGATGACAATTAAAATAAAGATCTTAAAGTTACATTTTTTTTATTTTTTTTTTTTGTTGTTTCTGTGATGATTTTAACGCAATAATCTCGTTAAAGGCAAATAAATGTTTTATAGCATTTTAATGAAGCTGACCTCGGTAAATAATTCATTAAAATTGCAAAAAAAAAATTTAAATAGAAAAAAAAATAAATAAAAAATATAAACGTAAATGTTATGCAAAACAAATGAATTCATACCCTTAGTAATAAAATATACTGACTGAAAAACACACAAAAAAGTGTATATACCTACTTTATATATAAAATAAATAAATAAAAATGTAGGTATGAATGTTCGTATATT